>PVJH01008810.1:0-83139 GCA_004026705.1 Nesogale talazaci | reverse complement strand
GGTAGACTAGAGAAACAAATTCATATCCACGCAT
Source organism: Nesogale talazaci (assembly GCA_004026705.1). NCBI lineage: Eukaryota > Metazoa > Chordata > Mammalia > Afrosoricida > Tenrecidae > Nesogale > Nesogale talazaci. The sequence goes on along the minus strand of PVJH01008810.1, from coordinate 83,105 downwards.
ATGGATATAAAGGAAAGGCCTATAATACAAGAGGAAGAGAACATTGAGACAGCATCCCAAATCAGTCCAGTTCAAGGTCATAAGTCCAATATTAGCCCATATGTCTGATATCAGTCTATAAGTCTCCTTCCAATTCACAAAGCACATGCAATGGTACCAGGACAATCACAGGCCAGTGGGTACAGAGTCTTATGTATGCAGTGAGAGTAGAATCATCCCGGTGCTGGCAGACTCTTCATTTCCAGGGCTCAGGGTCCATCAGCAGTATCCTTGGTGGTAGAAGTATGTCAGTGCTGGCAGGGGTCTCTCTGTGGCTTCTCTGGGCCCAGAGGTCTGGTTCCATCAGGGCAAGCCCATGTGACTGCTCCTCCAGGTTCTAGGACTCACGATCTATCGGCATGCCACCATCTTGTCTTTTCAGTAGACCGACTCCAAGAGACTGCATCAAGTCCCTCTCCTCTAATTGGGAAGGACCGCGAGACTTCCCAGAATTCTTAAGAGAAAGCCAAACCAAACTCATTGGCTATCTCCAGATTGACAGGCTAGACTCCACCCCTACACTCTTAGTCAAATTGGCACCAGAGTACGTGACTGCCACAAGAGTGGTCTGGAGAGTGTATAGGCATTCACTAGGATATGGGCAGCTCCTGCCCTGGGTCAGGTTTGGCATTAATGTCAGGAATACAGAGGTGAGTAACCCCTGATCTATATTCTGGAGTAGGAGTTTATAACACTCCTAGTTTATAACATTATAACATTTCTAGCTGAATCTTGATTGTGTATTGAACAATGTAAATAAAGTCATACACACCTGGGCACTCCTTTTTACTAAGTGGTGCTCTACACTTGACTATTTACTGGCTACATGAGTCACTCGTTAAATGAAGTCTTCAGAGTTTCTTCTGAAGCTGTTTGATAGTTCAGAAAGCAGGAAACTGAGCAACACAAGCCCTAGCCTTGGCATTAAAAAGGCATCATTCAAACTTGTTGTAAATCATGGTTTTATCATGAAACTATGAATGCCCAACCCTGGAGTGTAGATAATACAACTGGCAGTAGGTCACTGGGTGTGGTTAGCAGTTTTATATGAGGATTCTTTAAGTCAGTAGTTCTTAACCTTCTTAATGCCCCCACCATTTAATACAGTTCTTCATGTTGTGGTGAACCCGCACCCCCAACTGTAAAATTATTTTCATTGCTACTCCATAACTGTAATTTTGCTACTGTTATGAATTGGGCAACCTCTGGGAAAGGGTTGTTTGACTCACGAAGAGGGTCTCCACCCACAGGTTGAGAACTGATGGTCTAAATGCTTTCAAATATGGGCAACATCTTCTAACTTTCCCCTGCATCCTTCCTAACCCTGAGACACAGGGGAAGAGAGACATAGCAATTTTTTCAGCAATAGAAAGTATTATCAGAATTTGGATCAGATAGTTGACAGTTCGTGCCAGGTGACCCATTCCTTGTCATCAACTGAATTCTGACTCAGAATGACCCCGCAGGATAAAGTAGAAGCACCCTCAGTCTCCAGGGTTGTAAACGTCTACTGCATCTTTCTTCCATGGAGCTGCTCGTGGGATTTCATTTGTCTGTGCTTTGGTTAGCAATCCAGAGCGTAACCCTTACACGATGCCCCCAGGGCTCCTCCTTGGGTGACCAGAGATTTCAAATTGATCTCTAGACCAGTGAGTTAGGATAAGATCCCTCGATTTGTTATAACTGTTATGACCTTTGGCAAATTCTTCTCAAATGATCATTTCCTGAACTACCATAGGCAGCTGACATTGACAGAGAGGTTAGCAAGGCAGAGAGCAAACCCAAACTAAGCTCAGTGTCACGGAGTCAGTCCTGACTCTTAGCAATCCTGTGAGACAGGGTAGAATTGCCCCAATGGGTGTCCACCACGGGACTCTTTCTAGAAGCAGTATGCCTCATCTTTCTCTCTTGAGAGTCACAGACAGGCAAAATAATGTAAATATGTGCTTCATGCTAATTTTGTCTGACTCAATGGCACACTCAGCACATCAACAGGTCAGGGAGACTGCATAGACCTACCTGTTTCTCAATACCATGGCAAGTGAGACAAACTGGGGTAGAGGAGGCACAGGACTTCCCCTAGAGCACACAGCATGTTAGGGACACAAATCCCCCCTTCCTTGGGTCATCAACAAGCAGGAAGAAGAAGAAATCAATTCTTTCCCCAAATTAGGCCTCTTCACATGTTTTCCTTTTCTTCTCAAGAATGTTCTTCATTTTTCCTTCCCCATGAGAGATACCTCACATAGCAACTATTTTCAGATTCCTGTTGCCATTCTGTAATCTTGGGAACCCCCACGTGATAGGACCAGGCAGAAAGACAGTTTTCATAGCCCTCTCATATCCCTGCTCCCTGCTCTACCACCATCCCTGCCTGCCCCCCGTTCCCCACCCCCCCCACTCCCCCCAGCACATGCCATTGGCCCTGCCTTGGAGGGTCACATTCCATTTCACAAATAGCATCAAAGAGAAGTCACTTTGGGGGTAGAGAGCAATAGTGCAACTAGAAGTCTCAGACCTTCAAGCAGTGACTAATGGGGCAGACAGGCTTCTCTTTGTCCATTGTTCACTGATAATGAATAGATCTCCAGCCCCTTGTTACTACCTCTTGAGAAAGAAGAGGGGAAGGCAGCTGGCAGAGAAAGTTCCTTTCAGCCTGACTGTCCCTTGTTCACTTGTTTTTCCGCACCTCCCCTTTGCCACAAGCCACCAGCCCAGTCATTCACTTCAGCTGCTTGAAACCCATCAGAGATTGGGCTGGGGTGAGTGTTCTGATAGCCTGTGATTTAGAGGACCCTTTTTTGTTGGGTCTCAGACAGCGGCCCACCATGTTCAGGGACTCACTCAGGTGCGCAGTGTTGCATCGGTCAGTGAAGGGTGCTAGCCACTGAGGAGGTCAACACATGGAGGTCCTCGGAGGCACATACTGCTTGAAAGCAGACATTTTGCCTGTGTGGTGTCTCTTTACAAAAATGTGAAAACCAGAAGATGGTGTGTCAGGTTAATTTTAGGTGTTGACCTGGCTAAGCTATGATCAACCGGTGATCTGGCTAAATATAGCAACTAATTCATCAAGAAAAGGGAAAAAAAGCAAAAAACAAAGCCCCCCCAAAGATTTGCTCATTTGAACAGCCTTTGTAGTTTATCAGTGTGCTGTGTAAAAGAACTTTATGACATATAGCTCTACTTGTGATCGAGAGAAAGAATAGATTTTTGGGTAGGGTACTTTTAACCACCCCCTTTCATTTTGGAAAAGAGATCAAATCAGCATAAATACCAGACGTTCCCCCTTTATGAAGATCATCTGTATCTTGGTCCCTCATTTGTTCATCCATCCATCTGTTTATTCAATCCTATGTATTTAGCATTTAACAGTGCCAATGTGGGATGGGTGTTATAGTTGGACTTCGATCTGCCAGTTAGTCTAACACTTGGTGACTCCATGCACAATAGAACAAAACAAAAGTAGCCCCATCCTGAGCTGTTCCCAGACTCGTGCAGATTGCACTGCGTTCATTGAATGGTTATAGGAAACACTCTCCTCCTAGTCTCTTAGTCTGAACTATCCAGTCATGCCTGTTCAGCATCATAAAAACATGCAAGCCTCCAGTGACAGAGAGAGTACATGAGATGCATTTGCCGGGAATTGAACCTGGGTCTCACATGTAGAAGCATTAGTGGCTGTGCTAGTCTGGGCAGACTAGAGGAATAAATTTATAGACACACATGTGGATATATGGAAAGGGTTTATATACAAAAGGAACAGAACACTGAGAAAGCATCCCAACCCAGTCTAGTTTAAAGTCATAAGTCCAATATTAGCCCATATGCCCAATACCAGTTTATAAAATCTCCTTCCGACTCATGAAGTCACAGGTCAGTGGGTGCAGAGTCCCAGTGCTGGCAGGGGTCTCCTCATGGCTCCTCGCTTCCAGGGCTCAGGGCTCATCAACAGCATCCAGTGGTGGCAGAAGCAACCATCGCTGGCAGGGATCCCCAGGTGGTCTCTCCAGCTTCAGAGGTCTGGCTCCATCAGGGCAAAGCCATGTGACTTCTCCTCTGGCTCCTCAGATGCTGCCATCTTGTCTTGTCCATGATTCATCGTCTCTGAGACTAACTCCCAACAACTGGGGAGATAGCTTCTCATCTCCACCAGGGAAATATCGTGAGATTTCCCAGAAGTATTAGGAGAAAGCCATGTCCACACAGAGGCCTCATTGTCTACTCAATGACTGTTTCCAGATTAACAGGCTAGACTCCACCCCTACATCTCAATCTTAAAATTAACATAAGCATATGACCGCCACAATGGCACAGTGCTAACAGCAAAGCAAATATGGAAGATGATAGTCCATGGAAATGAGGTTCAGAATTGGACCCTTTTGCATGTATGTGTTCATTTAATATTTATGGCATGTCAGCAAGGTGATTCTGTGGCAGACTAGCATTGTCCCATAGGCTTACCCAGGCTATAAGTCTTTATAGGAGATGATTGCTTGCTCTTGATTCTTGTAGAGTCGTTGGATGGGTTTGAACTGCCAAACTGTTTTCCATAGTAGCTGCATCATTTGCAGCCTTACCAGCCGTAGATTGAAGTTTAAATTTTTCCACGTCCTTGCCAACAAGGAATACATTTAATTACAATGCTTCCATTCAGACTCAAAGCACCCTTACTCAAAATAGCAGAAAAAAACCACACTATCCTGTAGGATGTTAATATTGCTCTAATATTTATTAATCACCTATCTAGTAAAAGTGCAGGCTTGACTTCACAGCCTCCCAGAATATTGAGTTGGAGGCTTCAAATATCATCTAGAACAATTATGAGGAATTCTAGGAAAGGTCATCTGGTGGCACAACGGCTAAAGCCTCAGCTGCTAATAAATAAGAACTCCTCAAGCCCCCATCATGGTCCCTGTGGCAGTCCTACATGGTCCCACAGTTTTGCTATGAACTAGAGATGACTCAATGGCAATAGTAATTTTGCTTTGTTTTATTTTTAGGACTAAAGAAGTACCTTTAATCAAGAGGAAAACCATTTTCTTCAATATTTTGTTACCATGTTGAAATATTTGACTGTGATTGAGGGAGTGCTTACTAGGAATCATGAAAAGATAGTTTAGCAATGCTGGAGGATTACATACGAAAATATAAAGAAAAATACACCACATGCTTATAATCACAAAGCTGGGCCACACCTAGATATTTTTGAATTGTGCATCAGAATTGAATTCATTTGGAAGCAATATCAAGATATTTGCTTTAGAAGTTTTAACTATGCTTAAAAGTACCTCAGGTCTTATCTGATCATAATTTGTATATGGAGCTAGAGATGGGTGAGAAGATGCTTCCAAAGTTAATTAGCTAGAGAATATGAAGGCTTCATTAAAGTTACCAGGGGAGATGTCTACAATGCAGTGAATTACTTGAGATGACTATCTATCTATCTATCTATCTATCTATCTATCTATCTATCTATCTATCTATCTATCTATGTATCATCTATCTATCATCTATCTAAGTCATGGCCACGAACTCCAATTTCTTTGTAATTGCCACTAAATGGCAGGTAAGACTATACAAATGAAGTGATTGACAGCCAACCAAAGGGATTGATAGTTTACTAAAAATATACTAAAAGGCACATGGCTTCTTTTGGTAGGATGAGGCAAACAAGGTGTATGGGACCCTAACAAGGGGATTGATCAGTTTTCCCTTCCTATTTGGCTTAAAATGAGCCATTCCAGAGATGGAAACATGAACAACATGATTGCTAAGAAGAGAGGGGAATGGAATGTGTCCAATGAAACTGAGATTCCTGTGCTGAGAAACATCCTCAACACAGAAGAAGGGGAGCTGAGAGCAACAGGGACAGAGAAAGGGCAGAGAATGAGGAGACAATGAGGGAGACGAAGAGGTAGGTTTTCTGATGCATGGAGATGTAAGGACTTGAATTCTGGCTGGTTCAATACAGAAGGTGTAAGAAACGGAGAGGTTATGGATTGGCTGGGGTCCAAAGTTACTAATGTGACAAGAACCCATGAACCTCAGACAGAAATAAACAGGATGAATCAGGGATGGGGGAAGGGAACTTGTTCAGGGAGCAGAAAACAGAAATAAAGGTTTAACCATTAATGTCTAGGAGGATGGTTTACACTATAGGACTTAGCCAATGAGGAACTCGGGGAGGGAGGCGAGAATGACTTGCCTAAGTATCTCGATTTTGCAAAATCAACCAAGCAGTCTCACTCTCACCAAAGTGTCTTTGAATTGAATTCCTTGAGTGTCAACCAATTGGTGACCTCATAAGAAATCAGGTGGTCCACCTCAACTTTCCTCTCTGGTAGTTCCACAGAGAAAGGTCCTTGTCAGGGGTTGATACCAACTGGTCAGTTGCCAAGAGGAGCCAACTCTGTGCCTGGAGTAGTATCAGCATTTCCACAAAGCTAGAGTTGCATTCTTTTGGGCTAAGATTTACTGGTGAAGTGAAGCAGATCCGGGAACTCATCGGAAGAGAGAATAGAACTTTGTAACACTTGCCCGAGTGGGGCAGAGGCTGGACTAGCCTAACTGGTCCCTTGGTGAGCCATGGGCAAGAGTGTGATCTACATGGGGGCATGGCTGAGAAAAAGCAGTCATGATTGAACAACTGTGTCCTAAACGTTCCTGAATCTGAACTGTAATTTGTTTGCTACTTTCTTAATAAACCCTACAGTTTGTGATTTGTGGGTATCCATTACTGTCAAGAGCAGAGAAGTAGAGAGTGCTGTGCTGCTTGCCTTCAAGTCAATCCTGACTGAGAGAATAGAATAGAACTACCCCTGTGGGTATCTGAGACTGTAACTCTTTGGGAGCAGAAAGCCTCACCTTACCCCCTGAGCAGTACTTTGTGGTCTTGACTTTGTGGTTAGCAGCCCAACTCATGACCATTGTATCAGCAGACCTCATTCTTTGAGAAGGGGTAGCTGATGTCAACATTAATTAAAAAAATTGGAGGGTGGAAGCATGCCTGACTGTTGCCGCATAGGATATCAACCTTGGGCGGATAATGACTCAGACAAAGAGGAATTCAGATATCACTCTAAGGCATATTTACAATGTTACTAAAGCATCTATTATTTATGACATGATAAAGATTCTTTGATGTTTTCTAAAACATATCTAAGAGTAAGTGATAAATAACATTCATTAATATTTTAGTTTTTTTTTCTCTTGACTATGTTGTGTCTTTATGTTAGACATTGTGGTAAGTGATGGGAATTTAATTATGATAACATTGAAGCCACAAATGGAGATGGGTCATTAAAACACACAATTGCCCTACAATGTGATGACGTGATGGAGAAGAGTGAAGTACACTCTAAGAACAGACAGACATTCAACACAGGCAGGATGGTCAGGGGATTCCTCCCCACAATCACCCTGATGGTGAGGGCCAAACAGAGAACCGCACAATGAACGGGAGTGTCACTTTTTCTTCTCCACATACTGTGCTTACACAAACAATGCGCATCTGTATTTAAGTCCATAGCAAACACAGGAAACTAATGTGCAAGGGGGTTGTATGTTATTGCTTCCTCGAAAGGGTTGGTGACTTAGAATTGCTATCCTTCGCTTGCTGTCATCAGATGCCATCAAGTTGGCTCTGATTCATAGTGACCTTATGCTCATCTGAATGAAGCACTGTCAATCTTGCACTGTCCTCCCAATTGTTCTTACATGTAGTCCATTTTTTGCAGCCACTGTGTTAATTCATCTGCTTGACACTTGCCATCCCCTCCCTCGCCTTTTTTTTTTTTGGTCTCTCTACCAAGAGGATGTTCTTTTCCAGGAACTGGTCTCTCCAAAATATGTAACATGAAGTCTCCCCATCCTTGTCTCCAAGGAGCTCTCTGTGTTTACTTCTTCCAAGACAGACGGGTGTATCCTTTTAGCAATCCACAGGACTTTCAATATTCTTCTCCAGCATCACAATTCTAATGCATTGATTTCTCCTCAGTCTTCCTTATTCAATGTCCAATTTTCACATACAAATGAGGCCATGGGAAATACCATGATGTGGGTCATCCTTGATTTCCAGCACTCATTCTAAAGCAATCTTGTGCAACATATTTACCCAATTCAATCATCCCTTCACTGATGCTTCCATGAGCATTGACTGTGGAGCTAAGCAAGACAAAAATTCTTGACAAATTCAATATTTATCATGATGTCATTTATTGGGCCAATTGCCAGGATTTTTGTTTTCTTTCCATTGAGGTACATTTGAGTGGGTTCAAACTGACAACCTTTTAGTTAGTAGATGATTGCTTAGTCATTTGTGCTACTTAGGGACTCCTCCCCAAATACTAGCACCCCCTTTGTCCTAGAATAAAGTTACATTGTTGGGCTGTTTAAGATTTTTTGCCCTTTGTACTTTGAATCCTGGGCTTCAAAATAATGACAAGAGTGTGTTCTAATTGTTTTATGATACTTGCTCAGAATTATGTTTGCTTGATTGCTAGTATGCCAAGAAATACTTGAGCCAAGGGCTTGGGTCATTTCTGAGTGGGTGAGTCCCATTGTGGTGGAAATGTCTAGGCTGCTGTAGAAAAGTTCCTGTTTGTTGGTGAGTAGCCGGCTGCAGGAACTGGGTTGGTCAGGAGAAGGGATGGCAGCTCTCTGAGCAAGGATCATCCACGTGCCCATTCATCCACTCCCAAAGAAGGCTTAGGTATGCTCTATAGCAGTGGCTTTCAACCTGTGAGTCACAATTCATAACAGTAGCAAAGTTACAGTTATGGGTTAGCAATGAAAATAATTTTATGGTTGGGGGATTACCACAACATGAGGAACGAACTGTATTAAAGGGTTGTGGCATTAGGAAGGTTGAGAACCACTGCTCTATGGCCTGTAAACAAAGGGTCAAAATGAACCTTGGGATTTACTGTCTCTCAATATGAAGTTGGGTTAGTGACCTCTTGTACTGCATTTACTAATGCTACGCACACACACACACACACACACATACAGAGAAAGAAAGAAACCCTAGTGGTGTAGTGGTTACTCATTGGGCTTCAACATTCGAGGTTAACAAATAATTTTGGGTGGGCTTGTACAGCTCTTATCACAAGCCATCCATTCCATTCATCCATTGTGTCAAGCACACTTATACATATGTTGCCACCATCATTTTCTTTTAAATACTTTTATTGGGGGGGCGGGGGCTCTTACATCTGTTATCACAATCTATACATTCCTCCAATGTGTCAAGCACATTTGCACATATGCCACCATCATTTTCAAGGCATTCTCTTCCCACTTGAGCTCCTGATGTCAGTTCCCCATTTCTTCTTCCCCTCCCCTGCCTGTCCTCCCTCATGAACCCTTGATAAGTTATATATTATTTTTTCCATATCTTACATTGTCCATCATCCTTCATCCACTTTTCCATTATTTTTCCCCTGGGAGGAAGTTTTAGGTTGATCCTTGTGATCAAGTTCCCTTTTCTTTCCTCCCCCCTTCCCTAATCCTCCTGGTATCTACTTTCCATGTTTGCCCTGAGGGGTTTATCTATACTGGATTCCGTGTGTTCCAGGCAATTATCTGTAGCAGTGTGTATTCTCTAGTCTAATCCATTTTGTAAGGTACAAGTGAGGTCATGATAATAGGGTTAAGGAAGCACCAAAGAAGTAGAGGAAAGTTTTGTGTTTCATTGGTGCTAAACTGCACCCTGATTTGCTCATGTCTTCTCCATGACCCCTCTGTGAGGGGATGTCCAACTGTTTACACCTAGGCATTGGGGTTCAACTCCATGCCCTCCCCCACATTGGGTATGGTTTTATTCTGGGTCTTAGGTGCCTGATCCCATCAACACCTCATAATCACACAGGCTGGTGTGCTTCTTCCATGTGGGCTTTGCTGCTTCTAAGCTAGATGACTACTTGTTCATCTTCAAGTCTTTAAGACCCCAGATACAATGTCTTTTGATAGCTGGACACCATAAGCTTTCTTCACCACATTTGCTTATGTCCTATTTTGTTTTCATTGATTGTATGCTGAAGATGAGCATCACAGAATGACAGATTGTTAGAACAAGGCATTCTTGTGTTAAGGGAGTACTTGAGTTGAGACCCAATCACCATCTGCAAACTTTCTTAACATATAGGTATAGGTATACATATAGTTCTATTCCTCACTCATTTTATATATATTCACATATGTACATGCCTGTATTTAGACCTTTATAAATGTCTTTTGCCTCTGGGTTCTTTCTTCTATTTCCTTTTTACCTCCATCTTGTCCCACCATCATGTTCCGCTTTCATTTGGGTTTAGTAATTCTTTGCTGCTACATTATCCTTCATTGAGCCCCACTAGGTATCCTACAGCCTTCCTTCCATTGACTTTATTTAGTTCACTTGTTGTTCCCTTGTTCCTGTGTTGGTTCCGATCACCCCACCTCCCCGCCATTTCCTTTATTTCACCCCCCTTCTCCCGTATTCCCCTGGAACCATTGGTGCCATTCTTTTCATCTCTGAATTAGTTACCCCACCGATTTTATCTAGATACATATGCAGATACATTACTAAGTGCAAAAACCAGGCAAAGACAAATAGAACAATAACAACAACAGCAACCTCCCCCCAAAAAAACCCAACATAAAATAACAATAACAAAAAGGAAACAGACAAAAATGGAGACGTCTATAAATAGTTCAAGGTCAGATTTTTAGCCTTGATGAGTATTTTCCAGCTGAGTCTGATGGGGTGCCATACTCTGTCTCCAAAGTCTAATTTGGTTTTCCCTTGTGGTTTCATCGGTCTGCTTAACCTGCTGCTCTTGTACAGCTTTTATCACAAGCCACACCTCCATCCATTGTATCAAGCACATTTATACATATGTTGCCATCATCATTTTCTTTTTATTTTTCTAATACTTTTATTGGGGGGTTCTTACATCTATTATCACAATCCATACATTCCTCCAATGTGTCGAGCACATTTGTACATATGCCGCCACCATTGTCAAAGCATTCTTTCCCCACTTGAGCTCCTGATATCAGTTCTCCATTTCTTCTCCCCTGCTGCATGTACTCAGTGCCTGGACTAGATGTTATGGGGCCAGACCGTGCACTATTCTCACACTGTCTCCAGTGCTGTCCCCTCAGTGTCAGGGTTCAGTGAGGGATGCTGTGTTCTGTGGTGGAGCCAGCCCTATGGTCCTTACCATGCGTTGTCTGCTCCAAGCAGGAAGATTGTCCTCAGGGTTTGGTGGGCCAGGATGTCCTATCCTCCACCTCCACCCCTTTGTGTTTCTCTTGTGTGTTCTAAGCTGACCTGTTCTCTCTAAGTTGTAGCCCCAGTGCTGTTCTCTGAAAGGCATTCTTCTGAGGTGGGTGGTGGTGTCAACATAGTTGGGATTGGGGCCAACCCCTCGAACATCTGTATTGACTCCCTGATACATGTTGGTATGTTGTACTCAGGTCTTGGCACATTGAGTGAAGCCTGGTCTCTCTCTCTTCTTCTCCCTTTAAGATATAAACAGTACACTCCCTTTGGGTGGGTTGGTGCCCTTCTCCACCCCTACCCATGACTTTTTTTCTTTTTTGTCTCATTCTCCCCCCCCGCCCCTCTTATTTAGTTAGTTGCCATATGTATCCCTGGATTGGGTTTGGACCCTGCCATCATTTTTCAAAACATTTTCTTTCTACTTGAGCCTGTGATATCAGCTCCTCATTCCCCCCTCCCTCATCCCTCATGAATCCTTGATAATTTATAATTTTTTTTCATGTCTTACATTGATCGATGTCTCCCTTCACCCACCTTTCTGTTGTCTGTCTCCCCTGGGAGGGGGTTATATATAGATCATTGGGATTCGTTCCCCTTTTATTCCCCCACCTTCTCTTTACCCTCCTGGTTTTGCTTCTCTCATTATTGGTCCTGAGAGGTTTATCTGTCCTGGATTTTCTGTGTTGCCAGCTCTTTTCTGTACCAATGTACATGCCCCTTTCTAACTGGATTTGTAAGGTAGAACTGGGGTCATGATAGTGGGGGTGCGGAGTGGTAGGAAGCATTAAAGAACTAGAGGAAAGCTGTATATTTCATTGGTGCTATACTGCATCCCGAATGGCTCATCTCTTCCTTGTGACCCTTTTGGAAGGGGATGTCCAATTGTCTACAGATGGACCTTGGGTCTCCACTCCATGTTCCCCCTTATTCACATTGATATGACTTTTTGTTCTGGGATTTGATACCTGATACCTGAGCCCATCGACACCTCATGATCACACGGGCTAGTGTGCTTCTTCCATGTGGGCTTTGTTTCTTCTCAGTTAGATGGCCACTTGTTTATCTTCAAGCCTTTAAGACCACAGGTGTTGCATGGGTGGATGGTGTTAAGAGCTGTAAGAGCCCCCAATAAAATGACAAAAAAAGAACAAAACAAAAAAAATCCAGATGTTGTATCTTTTGATCTCTGGGCACCATCAGCTTTCTTCACCACATTTGCTTATGCATACATTTTGTCTTCATCGATTGTTTTGGGAAGGTAAGCATCACAGAATGTCCGGTTATTAGATCCGGTTCTTGGATGGAGGAAGTTGTTGCTAACACGTTGACCATTTGCCACTTCTCTCCTGGTGAACATAATAGAGAATATGAGTGTATGTGCAATACTGTTCATATAACACAGGTGAGGGTCAGTTTGACTTGTGTTTCTGGCTATCTATGAGGGCCAGGTGATATAGGACTCAGTATTACCCTTACCTAGTACGTAAGGATGTCGCTATACTGGTGGACATGATTTCTGTCTCTTGTAGGATGGGAGGAAAGAAGAAAAACAGTAGCCAAGAAAGAAACAGAACAAGGAAAATAAGTAGTGAAAAGAAGACAACAGCAGGAAAAAAATTAATAATTAAAAGGGACATAAAAAATAAAAGCAAGGGTAGAGTAAACAAGAGACAAAACAAAGAAAAAAGCACAAAAAGTGAAACTAGGATGAAGGAAAGAGATAAGAGAATAGTAAAGAAAAAACCCTTAAAAATAGAAAAAGGGATGGGAATAAAAGGAAGGAGTAAGAAAAGAAGATAAAAAGAAAGAGAAAGAAGAAAGGATAAAAAACCAGAGAAGAGAAAGAAAAGAGAAAACAAACAAACCTGAAAAACAAAGGAGAGAACAGTGAAGGCAGGGCATGGGTTGTCACCCTGTGCCAGCTAAGGAGCTTACAGGGTTGGGCAGAAGGATTGGGGCATCAGTCCTAAATGGAGTTCCTGCTGTCTCGTGTATTGTCTGGGTTTAGGGCAGCCGATCCAGAAGTAGTTTGTGCCGGAGCAGATGTTGGTTGAGGCCCAGCTACTTGTTTCCAGAAGGAATTCTTTCAGGCATAGAAGGCAGCGGGGAATAAGGCAACTGGTTCTGGAAGGAACTCCCACCTACCCATTGCTGGCCAAGAACCTAGCACTGTGTATTTTGCTGATCTGATAAGGGGGAGTCAAGTGCCTTGTCGGGGTGGTTTACCTAACGCCTGATTCACGAGGGCCTGGCTCCACTTTAGGTAGAACAGGGGCTGCTGAGGGGTGGGTGCCACCAACCACTGTGTGGGTGAGGTTGGGAGCTGGCCATGTTTCTGATAATCAGGAAGGCGTGGGGAGGATGCTGCCGTTCTTGTTGCCAGGCTGCTGTCCATCCAGGAAGCTGCTTACAACAGTTCAAGATGTCTGAGATCGATCAGGCTAGTTGACAATTCACCCCTCTGTCTTCTCTTTCACTACTTTTGTTCTGCTTCTTCTCTTCAACTTAAAAAAAAAAGTACTGCCTTTGGGTTACACTAGACTCATCCCAACCCAATAGGGCAGGTTAGAACTCTGTGTGTGCTTCTGAGACGGCAGCTCTTAAGGGGAGCAGAGATCTTTCTCCCAAGGAACAGCTGGTGACTTCAAACTACTGACCTTGCAACCCGATGTTTGAGCACTACGGCACCCAGACTCCTTGCTTCTGCTAGTCGATATTAAATCAATTTCTCCCACCTTTCCTCAGAAGCTCAGGGTTCCAGGTTAGTGTCTGTATCTGATGAATGGACTCTTTTGTGTCTTGGTTCTATGTCACCTGCCTGCCTAATTCAACATCTTGTTAGCCATATTACTGATGCTATATTAAGCGTGAGTTATATATCTGGCAGAGAACGAGTGTAATTGGGTGTGCATTTAGCTGCTAACTGCAAGGTCAGCAGTTCTACCTCACCAGCCACTCCTTGGAGAACGATGAACCCTGTACACTGCTACAAGATCGAGAAATAAAAAAAATTGATGAACAATTATTATTAACCAGAGTACAGATACTTAAGTCCACATTGTGAGAAGTGCTGTTTACACTTGGGCTGTCTCATTCTTCTTGGTAACTGGTGGATTGTCTAAGCCCCCGTATAGCATGTTACTCCATTGGTCTCTCCACTGGAGAGAGTACTGGAGCGGGCTGCCATGTCCCATACGATGTTTCAGATGGGTTATCAGGAGTGTTTACTGTAGAATGTTCAAGAAATATAATCTGGATCCACCTTAGTGAGAGTGAGACTTCCTTAATTGACTTTACAAAAATTGGGCACCGAAGCCCCAAAAGACAAGATGTCTTGGGTGGCCCTCCAAGCAGTGACTTCATGAGCATTTTATTCCCCAGCCTTTGAGGCCATTCTCCATTGGCTGGATATTATGGGGCAAACAGCCATCCCAGTCTATTTCCTTTTTTAAAAAAGATTTTATTGGGGGGTTCATGCAACTCTTATCCCATCCATCCATCCATCCATCCATCCATCCATCCATCCATCTTGTCAAGCACTTTTGTGCCCTCATCATTCTCAAAACATTTGCTTTTGACTTGAGCCCCTGGTATCAATTTTTCATTTTCCCCCTTCCCTCCCCACCTTTCCTTCCTCTCTTCTACCTGATAATGTATTAATCAATATTTGTCCGAGTTTTACACTGAACGATGTCTCTCCTCACCCACTTTTCTGTTGACCGGAAGGGAGGGATTAATAAGTAGAGCCTTGTAGTTGGTTCCCCTTTCCACCCTGCCTCTTTCCTTTTACAGTTACATCCTAATTTTAAAGTTTCTCTTTCTTGAACAGGTCCCTTCTCCCTATTCTAACTCATCCAGCCTACACATACCCCAGGTGCGTGGGTTCTTGTAATTACCCTGCCCATCAATAACCTGTGCTCTGGTCATTAGTAAATCCTTGTTTTTTTTGTGTCTGAAGATGGACTAGTCTGGGATTTATTTCTCACAAGGTTGGGGAAGAATTTTTAAGAGGAGGTGGGGATGTGGGGCCAGAAATATTGACCTAATTGAGGAAGGATTGGGACAGAGAAACATCATGTGTGAACTCTTCTGATCCTCAACATAGCTCCCAGAGCTGGATAACATAATCTCCATTTAACCGAGAAGGGTCTGCAATCATAGAATTCTCTTCCCAAAGTCACATGCGCATGAAACCAGCCCAATTCCAGGGTCTGAATCCCGGTCTTCCGGGTGAGTTCAAGTTCAGGTGTGTCCTCTGTCTTTCCCACAGGGATTAAAAAAGAATGGCACAGAACCATTATTTTAGTTTTGTTCATCTGGCCTCTCCTTTCCTCTTCTGTTTGCAAGAGTATTCTGAAGATGGCCCTTTGTCCTTGGAGTGGAGGTAGAAGAGGAATGACACAGAGAAGCCACCAATCCTTCTTCTAGTGGTTTCATTACCATGGACCTAATTTTCAAGGCTCAGGATCAGCTGGGTGTCTGTCTGGCATCTGTTCTCCGGGTTTGTTTCTGAAAGTTGGAGTGTGTTGCCTGAGGGATGGGAAGGGCCAGACCCCAGGGCATGCTGAGGCAGGCCAATGCCACCCTGCACTTTCATCTGAGCCTAACCCAGGCGGAGTGTTTGCCAAAGTCAGGAGCTCAGGTTCCTGAGGACTGTAAAATCTTTATCATCAGTTCCCAAAGATCAACAACCTCACCCCACCCCCAGGGGAGTTTGTTTTATCCAAGTCTGTTGCTATCTCAACCTAAAGGTCTTTCTGGGTCTTCCCGCTTCCCCTGTCTCTCCTCAGGCCCCAGTGAAAGTCAGGGAAGAAGGATGAGGACTGAGCATGTTCAGTGCAGTGGCTTCTTGACCCTGAACTTTGCAAACACCAGGCAATGACTGCATCCTGCATTTCAGTGGCCCGGGGTTCCAGGTAGGAATAAAGATCCTCATACGACTATAGAACATTCTGAATTCAAACTGGAGGAGCTGACACACCTTGGTTTCAATCCTCACTGGGCCATGCTGGGGTTGGTGAAGATTTGCTTGGTCTGAGTCTCAGTTTCCTCATATCGTGGCTTGGGTCAGGTGCACATTGATACTTCTCAGCATTTCAAAAAGGGCTTGAACAGCATCTGATAGGAAACTTCATTGAAAAACCCATCAAAATGTGGCGCTGTTATTTCTGTCTATCCACTTCTGAAGGTGATGCTTCCATTTCTCCAACCTTTCCTCAGGGAGCCATAGTGGCAATGTGGTTTAAGCACTGGACTGTGAACTGCAAAGTCAGCTGCTTGAATACACCAGCCGTCCCTCAGTTGAGAGATGAGGCTGTCTGCTCCCATAAAAAAATGTACGGCCTCGGAAACCCCATGGAACAATTGATGCTGGCCTATTCACATGGTCACTGTAAATTGGAGTTGACATAATGGCGTGGGTAACCTTTGCCTGAAGAATTCTGCCCTCTTTGATCTACATCCCACATCAAAATGGCAGTTTGGGCATTCCTGAAAGACCCAAATCAAGTTCCTTTGAAATGTTCTTGGAATTTGTGAACAAAATAGGCCGTAGAGTAGACAGGATGAGTTTCCCTAGGACAGTCTTATAGGATAGTTCTTCCTATCCTCGAAGATTAAGCAGGTGCATTATTGTGGTCAGAAAAAAAAAATCTTTGGTGCAACTCTCTTGACCTTTTTCCTCCCTCAAGAAGTTTTCAATTAAAAGAAAAATATTTCTAACAAGCTCCTGTGATTGTCCTGTGTCTTATGAGAAAATCAATCAAGTTTACCCCATGGGAGTACCCTACAATAGTTACCATGACCATCTGAGCTGCCCTCCCAGCCTTGAATAGAGAAGCAGATCACCTCCCAAGTCTCTGTCTTGAGTCGTGATACCATGAGGGCAGGGAGTGGGGGGAGAAAGAGGGAATCGATTGCAGTAATTGATGTATAACATGCCCCCCCCCAAAGATGATGAACGATAGAAACCTGGGTGAAGGGAGACAGCAGACAATGTAATATATGAAAATAATAATAATTTATAACTTACCAGGGATTTGTGAGGGTAGGGGTGGGGGAGGGAGGAAAAACAATGAGAAGCTGATAGTAGAATGAAAATTTTTGGAAAGGATAATGGCAACATATGTACAAATGTCCTTGGTACAACTGATGTGTGACTTGTTATAAGAGCTGTAAGAGCCATCAATAATGTGATTTTAAAGAAAAGAGGAAAAAAAGAGAAGTCTCTGTCTTGAATGGATTTTTTTTGAGATACACAAGTGGTTTCTTGGGCAGGACAAGTGTGTCACCGAGGGAACTTGTCTGCAGTCATCCACAGACCACAGGGGCAAGCTTAAACACGCTTTCTGTGGAATATACCCAGGCATGCATTACTTGGAACCTGTATAGCAATGCTTTTAGATTTACTCTTGTATAAGCAGTTAGCATCCAAATGGTTTGGGTAGCACAAAGGGTTTGTATTCTGCTACTCCCCTAAAAGTTGGTGACTTAAACCCATTCAGCAGTGTTACAAAGGGAAAGGGAACTTTTGGCCATCTGCTTTCATAAAATTGAGAACACAAAAACTAAATCCATTGCCATCTTGTCAGTTCTCATGCATAAGGAACTTGTATAGACTGTAACATTAAAAAAAATTTTTATTGGGGGTTGGTACAACTCTTTTTTTTCCTGAAGAAAATTTATTATAAGTCTGTGGTTTTGCTAAATCAAGTCTCCCAGTGAACATTTAGAAAATGCCCATTTGGGCTAAGAGCATTGTTGATGGCACCTAAAGAGGGATAGCCAAACATAGTCTTATATCTCTAAAACCAGTGTTAAAAATCAATCTCTTGGTTGAGACAAAAAAAGGGGAGCCTATGATCACAAGTACAGAATATTTATGACCCCATGCTTCTGGATCCATGCTTCCTTCAGGGTCTTCATCATCATAAATGTTCTCTGCCATCTGCCACACTTGCACGATGCTATCTTCTGATACAGAACAAATCACCCAAGGTTCATTGGGATTCCAGGAGAAGTCAGATATCTTGGCAGTGTGACCACCATGAATGAACAACAGCTCTGGTGGCCCATCTTCAGCGTCTTCTGGGGATTCTTCCTCTCCAGTTTTACTGAAGTCCCAGACACTCAGTCTGGGATCAGTACCACTGGAAGCCAAAATAGTTTCATTGTACGGTGACCACTGAACCTGGAATATTTCATCCTCTTGTGATTCAAAGGAATGCAACTTGAGCTTCAGATTTCTCAGATCCCACAAAGCAACAGTCTTGTCAGCTGATCCTGTGGCAAGAATGAATTCACTATAAGGATGGAAAGAAAGGCAGTTCACTTCAGCAGTGTGAGCGTCAACTGAGTGGCTTGGTTTGGAAGTATTGTTGGAGCGAGTGTCTCAGATCATGAACTTCTGATCATCAGCAACCAACCCAAACAGAGACTCATAAAGCAGATGCCAAGAAACCTCTTCAACCACTGCAGTATGTCCAGTAGAGATGGTTTTTGCATCCACCACTTTTCCTTCCTTGGGAAAGGCACTGATGTCCCACAGGCAGCTGGTATGATCATCTAAAGCACTAAGCAAGTGCCCACTGAGATTGGGGTTCCACGAAAGTCCATAGCCTTCCTTCTGATGCCCACGGAGACGCAGGTCTGGGTCACACTCTCCAGAAGGGTCTGGTTTAGAAGGGTGCTTCGTGTAGTGAAAAACAAGAACGTCACTGCATGGAGTCTCGGTTGCAATGATGCAAGGGTTCTGGGGCGTGTAACGGGCCCGGTTTACTTCTTCTTCATGGTTGATCTTGATTTCTATTTCAATCTTGCCACTGACAGAGCCGAAACCTCCAAATTCTCCTTTCTCACCGTCGTAGTGGGAGGCATTGAACTGCGCATCGTCGTTAAGGGAGCTGCACACTGGCTATCACAAGGTGGTTCTGCTCATCCGATGTATGTGTGACCAAGACAAGTCGATGAATGCTGAAATCTTTCCCTTCTGGTCTGGTTACATCTGGAAGCCACTGTGCAGTTAGGCTGGGCCACTCCAGCGCATGTGTCATCACCAAGTCGTAAAGAAAAGGGCTGTTCTTTTTCCATATTTTGTACTCCTCCATAATCATGCGTTCTTCCACGGCGTCATCAAAGGCTGCTTCCTTGTCATCCATGCCGGGCAGTCAGACTGGAGAGCCGGGAAGGAGCTCAGCGTAGAGCGTTGCAGGAGGGTCGGGGAGGCTGCGGGGCCCTTGTACAACTCTTATCACAATCCACCCATCCATCCATTGTGTCAAGCACATTTGCACATTTGTTGCCATCATTGTTCTCAACATTTTATTTCTACTTGAGCTCTTAGTATCAGCTCCTCAGTTTATCCCTTTCCTCCCCGCTCCCCACTCCCTCATTAACCCTTGATAATTTATAAATTATTATCTTATACTGTCTGATATCTTCCTTCACCCACTTTTCTGTTGTCTGTCCCCCAGGGAGGGGGTTATATGTAGATCCTTGTGATTGGTTTCCTCCTTTGCTCTAACCACCTGGTATCACCACTCTCACCACTGGTCCTGAATGGTTCTACTGTCCTGGATTCCCTGTATTTCCAGTCGCTAGCTGTACCAGTGTCAAATCTGTATCAGACAAATCTGGTGTAGCTGGATTTGTAAGGTAGAATTGGGATCATGATAGTGAGGGGAAGGACGCATTTAAGAACTAGAGGAAAGTTGTATGTGTCATTATTGCTACACTGCACCCTGACTGGCTCATTTCCTTCCTGTGGCCCTTTTGTAAGGGGTTGCCCAGTTTCCTACAGATGGGCTTTGTGTCCCCATTCCACACTCCACCTCATTCACATTTTTGTTCCTTGATGCCTGATACCTGATCCCATTGATACCTCGTGATCACACAGACTGGTGTGCTTCTTTCATGTGGGCTTATTTGCTTCTCTGCTAGATGGTCCCTTGTTTATATTCATGCTTTTTAAGACCCCAGATGCTATATCTCTTGATAGCTGGGCACCATCAGCATTTCTCACATTTACTTATGCACCTGTTTTGTCTTTAGTGATATGTCGGGAAGGTGAGCATCACAGAATGCCAGTTTAATAGAACAAAGTGTTCTTGCATTGACGGAGTACTTGAGTGGAGGCTGACTGTAAATCTTTACAGGAGCAGACAACTTAACTGTCTCTGTGAATAAATGGATGGGTTTGCTCTGCTGAGCTTGCAATGGGCAATCCAACACATGACCCACAGTACCAGGAGTGTTCCTTCCACAAGGATGAAAACAAAACAAAAAAGTCATAGTGCCACGGAGTCTATTAGACTATTCTGACTCATGTATGTGATTTTCTTATTTTGGGTTTTTGAGGCTGTACATCTTTTAGGCGTAGATAGCCTCAATGGTCTCAGAGCAGCTGGCTGGTTTGAACACTGCCTTGGTGGTTAGCAGCTGCAGGCTTACCAAACAGTGTCTCCAGGGCTCCCTTCCATAATGATTCTCAAAGCAAAGCAAACAAAACAAAACAAAAGAGCAAGTCTCTGTCAGCTGGTCGTTGGCAATTCACAGTGACCTTATAGGACAGGGTTGCCCCTGTGACTTTCCAAGACTGAAACTCTGTAAGGAAGTAGAAATCTCTGCGTTTGTTCTGTAGAGCAGCTGGTAGTTTCTAACTGCTGACTTTCAGAGCATAGCTCAACTCATAACCACTAAGCCAGATTTGAATCCAAGAAAATTTGACAGAGCAGTTCTACTTTGTAGCACCAGGGCCGCGCCATGAGTTAGAGGTGATTGGATGTCAACACAATTGGTTTGGTTCGATTTTTATGTAGAGGACCCTAAAGGTGTGAATACAATTTCACCTCATCCTCAGCTTGGATTTTTCCCTCTAGGGTAAAGTGACCAGATGTCCTGCTTTTTAACACGTTAACAATATCCCACGGCATTTTGAAATTGAAATAAATATATTACAATAGTATTTTTGCATTCTATGAAAATTTATTTTGCTCCATATAGACCAAATTTTTAATCAAGAATCCACCCCCTCCGGTCAATGGTGTTTCGCTTAAAATCTGGCCACTTTACTTTGTAGTCTAGGGTTACAACTGTTCCAGGTTACCTGAGTGCAATGGAAGCAATGAAGAGTGCAATTATGGCTCAGGGCCAAGTTTGTTCCTCCTTCAGGCCAAGGGTCAGGTTTGGTTCATGTCTCAATGACCAGTACTTGCCACACTGACCGGCAAGCAGCAGTGTGAATTGGCATTTCTTTGTGTCAAACCTGGATAAGGGGGTGTTGGGAGAAAGCCGGGGGCAATATACAATTCCCCAGCTCATCTTCTGGCTCAGAGGAAGCACCAGAAAACACTCGCCTTTCTTGATGAATCTTAGCTTGTACCAGGTGAAGCATTCACTGGCCTATAGGGAGGCAAGCAAGAAGGCGTGGAACTAATATGTGAAAATGAATCAGAATTTAAAGTCAATAGATGGTCTAAAAGGGATATGTCATGGGAACCAAATGAAGTATTTACCTGAGAGGCCACTCACAAAGTCTGTGGATACCTATTATCCTACCCTTGAGCACTTGGGTGTGTTCTGTGGGAACAGAAGGTGAGATGTGCAGGACAGCTTGATGGTAAAATTGACACATAGACCTTGCTCTCATCAAAATCTCCCTCCTTCAGAAAGTTTAAAGGAACTGGGAGTAGGTGATACAAGGAAACAGGTGATGGAAAAAGCAGACTTGACACCCTAAGGCATAGAGGGTTGTTGTTCTTTGCTGTTGGATCAACCCGTGGGCTCAGGGTAGGGCTTTCAAGGTCCTTCAGAATCAGATAGCCAGGCCTTTCTTCTGAGGTACTTCCAGGTGGGTTCTCATGAGTAATCCTTCAGTTGACCTCTTACAGTGTGCATTATGCAGACACCAGGAGTGCAACCAAGAAGGCAATAGCAAATAAACTTGAAAAAAAAATCCCAAACACAATGCTGCCGAAAACCCATTTCACATGATTATGGACAGCTTGGAAGACAATGCATCTCCCAGTCTCACAAGGCCTTATGACTCTTACAGGTGACCACCCTATGATGTTTCCATTCTAGAGGGAGACAGGAATCAAAAATCAAAGCCCCTAAATGGGAAAAAAAATTTAAAAATTATATATATATATAAAACCAATCTACATTTTAAGGTCTTGACAGGATTGATCCCAGCCATTAGCACTCAATACATTAAAAATATGCCCCCCTCAACCTTATAGATATATAATAAAACACATCTGGTAATTCCAGAAGCTGCTTTTGCTAAATGAACTCACTTAGTTTCAGGGGTTTGTGATGAACTATAATTATATTCCACAACAAAGCACGGATACAAAGAGCTCTGCTAAGGGGCCCATTCCCCTTTCTGGTTGCAATATATGACAATACATTATTTTTGCTCCTGGGGCAATTTTAAAAAACTCAACTTATAAGGAAATGATTTTCAAATGATCAACGCTCCCATTTGAAGTGATTTCAATGCATCACACAAATGTATACCCTGATGGAACCATAATCAAGATCTAGTATTTTCCACCATCCCCCCCCACTCTCCATGTGGCATCTTTCTGTTGTTGCTTCTCCACTATCAACACCCTAATCCCAGGGCCATATGTATATTTATTTAAACAGCTTTGTTAAGGTAAAATGGACATATTAAACAGCATATCTCTACAGTTTACAACTTGATGACTTTTGATATATGAGAAATTGTCACTATAGTGAAGACACTCAATCTTGCCCAGTCTTTCCTCAGGTCCCTGTAAGATCCAGCCTCCTGCTCTCCTTGTGAATGAGCAGCCACTTCCACTCCTCTAAACTGTTTTATGCTCTCTGGCATCTACTGGAATGGAGCCGGGCTGGTGTAGTGGGGTCCACGTTAGGCTGCTAACTGCAAGGTCAGCGGTTTGAAAGCACTCGCTACTTCTTGGGAAAAAGATTACCAAAACGATGCACATTCTCGGAAGCCCACAGAAGCATTTCTATCCTGTACTATAGGATCATTATAAGCCAGAATCCACTTGATGGCAGTGAGGTTTTTGAGTTAGTTGGCAGCTAATGACTCTGCCTCTCTGCTTCTACAATGCTCACAATTAAGATTGAAAAACAAACAACAGACAAGCCCATTCAAGGAGAGTCATCTTCCAGAAAGTGGGCAAGCACCTCTTCAAAGATCTTACTTAGAGATGAGTCAGAAGCAACACACTCAGCATTTGGAATGACTTGGGGTTTAGTGCCTCTAATGCATTTAGCCTAGAATGTGCGAATGTGCACTATAGACGCACCAGAGTTGGGGTTGCGGTGGGGACACAGGGCATGTAGAACAGTGGGGAATTCCCTCCTGGCGTGAGACGATTGCTCTAGGTCCTTTGAAATGATTGTTGGGCAAACAGGTCAGCTCTGATGACATAATTCTGTTTCTTGAAATGTATGAGTATAATAATTGTGATTTTTTTGTGTTTTAGGTCTAGATCAATGTATTAGGTACTACGAGGGTTTAAAGAGGAAAAGAAGACAGTTTGGGGCCTTAGAGATATTAATAAGAGAGAGAATCATAATAATTCATAATAATAATGAGGAGAAACAAACTGTATGAGCTTAGGGAGAGGATACTACATTTTACTCAGCACCTACTAGACTGCATATGTCAAGACTACATATGCAGTCTCCTTTTGAGGTAGATAAAGGCATAAAAGTCAACAACCGAGATAACAGGAGGGTCAGTGGTTTGAATCCACGGATCACTTTGCTAATCTGTTCCCATAAAGGTTAAATTCAAAACTCACCACTATCAAGTTGATTTAGACTTATTATGACCTTATAGGGCAGAATAAGAAGCCCTGGTTGCCTACTTGTTATGCGTTAGCCTGCCCACTGCAAGGTCAGCAGTTCAAAACCACCCCATCACCTGACACTCCTTGGGAAAAAGAAGAGGCTTTTTATTCCTAGAAAGAGTTACAGTTTTGGAAAGCTCTACTTTGTCCCAGGGTCGGAATGGACTCAGTGACTGTACAGGTTTTTTTTGGTTTATAGAACAGAGGGGAGCAGTGGGTTCAAACTGCTTAGTTTAGCAGTTACCAACTCAACATATACTCCACTCTTGTCACCTGAGCTCCCCTGCAAAGAGCACAAGCTAGGAAACCTGATGGGGAAATTCTTCTCTGTTACATCGTTGCTATTTGTCAAAATGGACTGGATAGTACCTAACCACAATGACCCATGGCCATGGGGTCAATTCTGACCCATAGCACCTCCATTGGAGGGTTTTATGATAGCAGACATCCTCTTCTTTCTCCAAGGGATCTATCTGCTGGTGGTCTTGAACCACCAATCCTACTGTTGGCAGCAGACCAGTATTTACTCTACTGTGCCACAAAAGTATAGTGCCCCTTATTTTACAAGAAGTTGAAGTTCTGAGAACGTAATAGTTGACCCCAGGCTGCCCATCTAGTGAGAAGTTGAGTCTGGATGTCCGATTCAAAGGTCACACCATTTTCCCTGTGACATGGGTTACAATGGCAGGCAGGAAGCTTTAGAGGTTCAGAGAGGTTCCTGTGTGGGTGTGAGGCAGGAGGTGTGATTACTGGTCAAGAGGAGATAGATGTGTTTGAAATGCTAGTCATAGCAGTGGCAAAGGGTAGTTAATACACATGAGGGGGGCAGTTGGGTTCCTCTGTATTTGGGCCACAGAAACTGGGGTTAGCCTGACACTGTATATAAGATACTGTATGACCTTGGCAGTGACATGAAGTTCTATTGTGATAAAGTTCTGTGAACTTTGTGTGTTTTTAATTAAAAAACAAAACAAGACCACCACCCTCAAAACAGCACCCCACCTCCCACCCCCAAACCCCAAATCAAACCCACTACCATCCTGTCGATTCCAGCGCATCCTGCCTTTATATAGTGTTTCCAATAATATAAATATTTATGGG
Organism: Nesogale talazaci; assembly: GCA_004026705.1. Lineage (NCBI taxonomy): Eukaryota > Metazoa > Chordata > Mammalia > Afrosoricida > Tenrecidae > Nesogale > Nesogale talazaci. Next base: position 57,845 of record PVJH01008810.1, on the reverse strand, counting down.
AGCCGATAGCCTCGTCTTTCTCCCTCAGAGCAGCTGGTGGGTTTGAACTGCTGGCCTTGTGGTTCGGAGCCCAATGCTCACTCTATCTTTGAAACCCTGTTTTTAAAGTAAAGAAGTAGCTTTTACAGGTTCTTGGCTCTGCATTGAGGTTTATCCGGTGAGAGTGAACCAGCTGTGTTTTACAACTGCAGTAGTCCTTGGTCATGCTAATCAGAACACCTGACTCTCGGAGGAAATGAGAAATGTGTCAGGTGACATCAATCACCTCCCCTCAACCTTGAGGAAGAAAAGTCCTTGTGTCCCAGCTCGAGCTCCCTTTCTTAGGAGCAGAGGAAGGGTAAGACATTCTGCCACTTGCCTGAGTTTGGGCATCTCTGGGAGCCTTGGTGGTGTCGTGGTTAGTGTTGAGTGCGAGGCCACAAGTCACTCAGCAGGAGAAAGACGAGGTTTTCTATGCTTATAAAGACTTTCAGTCTTAGAAACTCACAGGGCAGCAGTACCCTGTTCTCTAGGTCACTGTGAGTTGGAATCGACATGATGGCTGAGATAGTTAAGTTTTATTGTGCCAACTTGGGCTATGAAGACATGTAGGATTACTTGAAGGGTGGAGATATAAATGTCTCTGTGAGCTTCACTTTTCTAGTTCTTGGATTTCTTGATGGTCAGACCAGGGTGCAGCTGTCTCAGCCAGTTCCCTCCTTCAGCCGGCACGGCTCACTTCCTGCGAGACATTCCTGAGGAGAAGCCGCATGGACCTACCCTGATGCAGTGCTGGGTGCTGGAGCAGCCACTTGTAGGCCCCTGCCAGCGCCGAGATGCTTACATGCTCACTGATTTGGCTTTTCTTCTGCATTTGGTGTTTTTGCATGTGTTTTGTGAGTTTGAGGAGGACTTTGTAGATCAGTATTGGACATCTGGGCTAATGTTGGAGTTGTGGGCTTGGACAGCACTGGATTGGAATGCTTTCTGAATGTACACTTACCTTTATATAAAATTCTCATGTATATATATGTGTTGTTTCCCTAGTTTACCCCAGACTAACACCATGGCAATGGGTTGTGTGCTTCTTTGTTTACATCTGCAAACAGGGCCCTTCTAGCTCTCTTGGAACCAACTGAGCTTCTTGTTGTGACAGGTGTTGATCCCAAAGCCCCAGCTTCATCCATCCCAGCAAATTTCCATTTCAACATCTCTTTTCCAGGGAACCAGAACATCAATACTTCTGGCACATGGCGGCGACATGTGTGTCCCAGTAGAGCTGAGCTTCCAAGGACTTTCAATAGATTTTTAATAGATTACCAAGCCCTCTAGGTGGACCTGAGTGCCCAGTAATTGCATCTGCTAGCAGTTTGCACCATGGAGCTGGTGCCCATGCTTTTCTTCCACATTGCTGCTGCCTCTCCCATGTCTCACGGCTGAGAGGTGCAGGCACATCCTCAACCCAGGGACGCAGCTGTTCTACACCTCTCATCTTATTTGTATGGGTCTGTGGGAATAAAAAATGTTCTGAACAGGGAGACAACCCTGTTGTTGGTTAATGTTGACTTTGTGGCCAGCATGACTGCCAAACTGCATAGCCTAGCCACGTGGCAGAGCTGGGCATCTGAGGCCCGAGGCCTGGGTGAAAAAGGCCGAAGGGTCAATATCCTTCTTGTTTAGTTGGCTTTCCTTTCTTTCTCCCTCTCAAACTGTTCTCAGCAGCTTCTGGACGTGCAGGTCAGTGAGTGTGCACAACCACCTCAGGTCTGTCATCCTGGTGGGACTCTCTGCCCTAGTGCCCATGGGCCTCTGCCATGCACGGAGAGCAAACAATCGCCAGCCAATCACACAGAATAAGCCACCTGTGCATCTTGCCCACAAAAGGCTGAGTCGCTGCCCAGAATTTTTTTTGTTTTGTTTTTTACATAGAAAGGTTTTTCCTACATGAAATGGGTAGTTCTACTCACAAGAAGCACAATGAGTAAAATCCATGGGAAATGCATTTGGCTTTACATAGTTTGGTAGGTGGAACAAAAGATTAGAAGGTTTGTTGTTTTGGAAAGTGAGCAGTTCATCCAGGAACAAATCCTGGAGGGCAGGAGGGGTGAGAACCAAGGGCCCAGGCAGGAGGTGGGGAGGGGGCTGCTCCTTGGAGGAGATTGCACCCAATTTCACAACATGAAATGTATGTGAATGTGGAATGGGATGGGGATGTCCTCTGTAGACTTTTACCCAAACCACATCAAAGAAAAAGTAAAGGATGAGGAAAAAGATAGGAAGATTAATATGAAAACAAATAAAATGAGCAAGCTGAAAGACAGAATTGGAGGAAATTCAGTCTTTTTTTGGTGTGGCATCAGTGCCCTGGTGGGGGTAGGAAGCCCAGCCTTGCTCCTGGAGAGCTGCTGCTGGATTTGGACTGTCAACCCTGTGGGCTGCAGTCCTGCACACAACCGTTAGGCCACCAGGGCTCAGCCAGAAATTCAGTCTTGAAAAGAAATCAGACTATAACAATTTCATGAGCGTATAGGTATATCTTTACTGTACATCTATAAATAAAAGGAATCTACTTCAAATGCCTATGTAATTAGAAGGAACAATTTGCTGAAAATGAGAATAACGGTATCAGGGTGATAGAATTTAAGTAATGAAAAATAGTATTGATGTTCTAATAAATGAATTTTGAAAACTATTCAGAGATGAGAGAAACCATTGTTAGGGAAGTAAGCCTGGGGAATGAAAAGGCAGGTAGGCTTTGCTTTCTGCAATAGGAGTATGTTGCAAGGATGCATTTAGCTAGCGCGCGAAGTGAGAGCAAGTTCTGCTCTTGTGCCTAGTCTTGTGTTGAAGTTGGGTCCAAGCTGGGACGGAGGCATGTTTGGGCTTGTCCAGTGAGCTGTGGGTCTGCAGCCTGCATGAATGGTTCCCCGTGGTTGGAAGGATTGGCTCAGGGAAGGGAGGAGGGGGGGTGGGGGAAAGGCAACTTAGGGCCCCTCACCAAGTATGCCTCCTGGCTGGGCCCCAGACTCGGCGCAGAAAGGCTGTTGGATGAGTGGTAGAGGAGAGAAGGAATGTGTGTGTGAAGGAACAGGGGCTGGGGGGAAAAGCACTATGGGTGCAACACAGCAGGGGTGGTGGTGGTGAGGGGGCTGGGTAGTGGCAAGAGGATGGAACAGTGAACACTTTGAGCCGCACTTCTCTGGAACCCCTCCCTTCTGGGATGTTGGCAGTGGGACGCGGAAATCCTGGAGGAGGATTTCACAGGCATCTTGGAAGTCCTGCCAAAGCAGGTCTGACTCAATGGAATGGGAGCAAGAGCCGCAAGAAGTTAGCATTTCTCTGTGATGTTCCAGACTCCGGGCAAAACTCATTAACGTTCTGGTACTACTCCAGCTGTGCCCCCGGGAGGCTACTTCCTAACAAATGTGGACACTGGGCTGAACAAGATTACATAGCTTGCTCAAGGGATGCAGCAGGTAAATGAACTGCAGGTGTATCTGTTTTAGAGAATTTTATTTCTCAATTGGAAACACTTTTGGTTAAACTTTGAATTCTAAAGGTAGGAAAACTTTGCTATCTGCTGTAGCTTCGCCGTGTGGTCTTGGACCTCTCGAATGAGTGGTTGTAAGGATTAGAGACAATCGATCCGCAGGACATTGTTAGTGGGAGCTCTCGTTATTACTGCTTATCAGGTTCAAATCCTAGGTAGTGACTACAGAAAGCATCGATCCATTAGTTGGATCGATTCATTTCTAGATTCATTTATTGCGAACCCAAACCAAGCCCATTACTGTCGAGTTGATCCGAGCTCCTACTCACCCCAATCTCACTGCCCTCAGAGTGACCCTCTGGACAGGGGAGAACTGAGCCCTCAGTGTTTCTGAGCGTGCAACTCATTATGGGAGTAGGAAGTTCTGTCTTTCTCCTGCCAAGTGGCTGGTGGTTTTGAACTCCAGACGTTGACGATTACAACCCAATGTAATCACTGCACCGCCAGGGCTCCCTACTATAGGATTTCCAAAGTTTTACTCTGTATGGAAACAGTCTTCCACTGCTTTTACTCTTTATGGAAGCATCTTGTTTGCTCATGTGGAGCAGCTGATGGGTTTAAACCAGCAAAATCCTGGTTATCAGCTGAGTACTTAACCATTGTGCCACCTTAGCCCCTTCATTGATTGTTAAGTATCTAACAGTAATGTCTGGATCCCACGCATAGGGCTCAGAGCTAAGGGGGGGTGGAAAGAAATAAGTAGCCATTCAGGTTCTTGGCTTTAAAGCTACACTAGAGGGAGAGAGAAATTAGCAAGTCATTAATTTAGATTGTGATAAGTGCAATAGAGGGGACTTCAAGCGGGTATATAAATGAAGAAGACAAAGCCCTTCCCTCCTTTTGTGCTTCCCCAAGGGAGTAGCCCATGAGGTGTCACAGTGAGGGCCATGGGACCAGGTGGAAGTGATTGTGGTGAAAGGCAGTGGTGTGCATTTAGATCCTGACTTGGTACAATCAGGGAGTTATTTGTGCTATGGTCATTTGTTTATTGTTTAGCTATAGTCATCTAATAGCTGGGGATTATGCAAAGACCATATTTTGAGTCCACCAAAGAGATGGATAATTTTCTAATTATTTAAATAAGGTATGTGGCAGTGTGTGTGTGTGTGTGTGTGTGTATGTGTAATCATTCAAATAAGGTGCGAAGAACAGTAACAAGGGGATTGGTCACTTTGGGCATCTTGCTAGGCTGAAATAAGACATCTTAGAAGTGGACAGGAGGGTCCTGACTACCAGAAAGATGAAGAAACAGGAAAGTGCTGTATCTTTTGATCCTGGGGACCTTTACAGGGAACCCTGGGTACTCAGGAGATGGAGAACTGTAGCATCAGAGACAATGAGAAACAGTGGGAAGCCTAGCCGCAGGGGTAGCAGCAGCAACAGGTTCTGGCCAACAGAGTGGGAGAGGCACTTGCGGGCAGCTTGCGGGCAGAGTGGGGGGCTTCCAAGAGCTCAAAGGGCTGGGTGTCAGAGAGAGGACACAGTGACTGAGAAGATGCTGTTCTGATGAAAGCACTGTATCCCGAGTCATTTCTGAACCTGAATGGTAATAGATTAAACCTTGACTAAGCCTCACTGACTGTGAGTATTGCCTGTGGATTCTGTACCACTATTGCAATGAATGATTGAGTTCAGCAGAGAAGTAGAGAGTTCGGGGAATGGACTACCTGGTGTCAGAATTGGTAAAAAGGTTGGAGGGGGAGCCATGCCTGACCTTTGCCTCGTAGGAGTCATGGTTGAGCTTTTGATCTTGACTTCTTTCCTTTGTGAAGTTAGAGGGGCGTCCAATACCGTCCTCATACCATGTTTACAGAGGAGAAGGTATAGGTTCCAGAACTGAAGCAAGACAGCTGTGGAGGAGCAAAGACCACTAGGTTAAACTAATATAAAACCTATTTATTCCCACCACCTCCTTTCTGTTTTCTGGAAGAGATTGTGTACAATTAATGTTTCTTTTTCTTGCTTTAAATCTTTGGTGGAATTCTCCATTGAAACCACATGGGCGAGGCTGAGCCCTGGTGGCGTAAGTGGTTGAGTGCAGAACTGCCACCCGCAGGTTTGCCGCTTCAAATCCAGCTCCTGCTCTCAGGAGCAGCGCTGGGTAGCTCCCACGACCATCAGAGGGGAGTGATGCCCACCCCCCAAACAAACAAACAAACAAACGAGAAACCACATGGGCCTACAGATTAGAATTTTAAGAGCTTTTTGGGAGTTTTAAATTTTTCTTCTTATTATGTTGCAATTTTCTTCTTCTCATATTGTTGCCCATAGTCATCAAGGGAACCCTCCTACTCATGCCAACCTCGTGCGCTCCATGAACTTTCTTCTAGGGCTGTTCCTAGACCTGCTTTTGAAGGCTGCCCAAGCCTGGACCTGCCTTTCTCTACTATCCGCTGTCCATGGCCCACTACTGTAGCATCTGTCATCACTACAGGGAATCCAGCCGACCTAGACCTTACCCATCCTCACAGCCCATGTCCTCGCTGGTGAACCATCTGTACCTCACCCCACAAAGGCTCCAGGTCGGTCCTGAGGACCCGGGAGAGTTCACAGTGGGGCTGCTGCTTTCTAAGACCTCCTTGCCGCAGCCCTCTCACCACTCTGAGGAGCAGAGATTTTGGCTGGTCATTGTGCAAGATGAGCAGACTTTTCTTCCTGGCCTGTCTTATTCTGTCTCTACTGACGCCTGTGCAGTATCCCAACAACGGGCAAACCTTCACTTGTCAGATGGGCCCCAGCTCTGCATTCTGCATGACATCTGTTGTCTGGGAATCAAACCCAGGGAAGCCCAGAATTCCACCACACAACTAGCCATGGTATCTTTCATAGTTCTGGGACTGTCCACATGACAGATTGTATTTTGAGTGTATTGTGGTAGTTACATTCCCACCCCCCCCCACCCCCCCCGCAACCCACGTACCTTTGGTTGTTCAGTAAATTGTCACTTGGGTTTATTCAGACTGATAATTCCCAAAGGAACATAAGCTCTTAAGAATTACTTCTTGAGTATTTATTTATGTCCTTAATGCATAGGATTTAAAAAATTCATTTGAGATATTTTGGCAAATGACAATCATTGATTGATATAATTGAATGTTTTACTTCGTAGTAGATTCTATTAGAGTCAAATAAAAGTCTACTGACCTTCTGGACTCCTAAAAATGTCTTGTTCTTTCTGGTTTCCCTGGGTTCCCCACCCACCATTTCATTGGGGAATTGTTCCCCAACAATTTTATTGACATATAGTTCACATATCAAACAATTCAACAATAATTGCATAAAGAAGAGTTATATAGTCAACACCAATTGTTGGTAGTTTCTCTTTTTGTAGGAGTTTGTGCTCATTCTCTTCTGAGACTACAAGGACTGAAATAATAGTTGTGCTTTTTGGTGTTTTTTTTTTTAATTTAATTTTTTGGGTAGCCCATAAGTCTCCGAGGCTCTGCTCATATGCTTTACATTTGATATCATTTTTGGTTTCAAACTGTATAATTTATATAGTTCTATTTCAAAATCACTATTTCTTTTCTCTCTCCCTTCCATTCTGCCGTTGAGCCCATTTGTGATATTTTAAATTTCAGTTATTGGTTTCCTTTTCATTTCTGACATTTTTTTTTGGCATCACTGCCCTGGTGGGAGTAGGAAGCCCAGCCTTGCTCCTGGAGAGCTGCTGCTGGATTTGAACTGCCGACCCTAATGACCGCAGTCCCACACACAACCACTGTGCCACTGGGGTTCAGCCCCAAACCTTTTATTTCTGACATTTTCATTCACTCTTGTTACTTTGCTGAAGCTTTCTATCCTTAACATTTGTTTAAAATGTATTCATAATTTCTCATTGATGAATTTCCATGGTGGTGATTTTAAAATCTTTCTTAAATAAGTCTAACCTCTCAATCATTTTGGTGTTGGCATCTATTCACTGTCTTTCTCTTTGAGTTGATATTATCTTGATTTGGGCATGATGACTTTATAAAATCAAAATGTGGTTGTTTTGGATATTACGTAATGAGACTCAGCATTATCTTAATCATTTTCATTTGGCTCCCTCTGGCTAGGAAGAAGGCGTTCCTGTCTTGCTTATGCCGATTTTCAGGACAAGTGCAGGTTCTCCTGAGTGGGTGAAGGGCTCCTGTTAGGATTCTAACCCTGCCGGGCCAGGGTACGGATTTTAGGTCACCTTGTGACCTCCAGTGAAACCACTGTGGTCATAGTTCCGCATTCTGGGTGACTGCCTTGACTTCTCCTTGGCTTCATTGGATACTGTCCCAGAAGAGAAGAAACCAGGTGTCTCAGTATTGCTTGAGAGAAGTGGCCATGCAGGACTTCTACTTGACTTTGGGTGGAAATAGGCAGGACCGCCATTTTTTCCTGTGGCATTTGGCTTGAGTAGAGGAGACATTATTTAAAAACATTTATTGCTAGACTCCTCCTTTCTTTCCCGGTTTGTTAGGGCTGCTTTGTCTGTACCCATTAGCTTTTTTTGGTCTAGCCATCTTCTTCAGCTCTGAGACATATGCAGCCAAAGGAAGCCCAGGGAATTCATTGAGATGGTATTCCTTGGCTACCAAGGCCTCCATCCAGTCTACCTTCTTTCTACCTTCTAGAATATTCTTAATTTTGTTTTCTACATAATGTCCTGGTAGTATAATGGTTACATGATAGACTGCTAACCTAAAGGCGAACAGCTTAAAACCACCAGTTCTGTGGGAGAAAGAATCTACATAAAGATCCACAGTTTGGGAGAGAGATTCAGAGGGGCAGTTCTGCCCTGTCCTGTGGGATCACTCTGAGTCAGAATGGCATTGCTGTCAGGGAGTCCTGTTTTAGATATTGTGCAGGATTTTTGGCTGTGCTTAGCAGGAGGAATAGGGAGAAGCCATCTTCATCTTTTTGGGAGAAATCTTTAATATACATCTACCCTATTAATGATATATACTTTTAGTCCTTGCCAATACAGAGATATAAATACATAACTTTCAAAATGAAATCTAAATAGATGATTGTTGAGTTTGCCCCTGTTTTCTTTGGCTATTTACCACCAATATTGCTTAGGAATAACCCCCCACCCCCAGCTTTCTGGGATTCAAATAATTTTATGGTTTTAATATTTCGTCAACTTTAACATGCAATTCTCTATGTGAATAAATTCACAGCTGTGAAAGAAATTTCCATATCATCCGAAGTCCTTATTTGGAAAGTGAGGCCACATTTTCTAGTCTTGAGATACTTGAAGCAATTCATAGGTGACTACCATGTAGTCAGTCAACTTCCATGTTGCAAACGTTCAATAGTCTCATGTGACTGGTGGCTGCCAGCTTGGACAGCCCAACTCTCTAGGCATTCAACTATACTTCCTGAATCCAAACCCGTTTCATAGCCAGAAGGAATGGGGAAGAAACTCTTGGACATGAAAGGGTCAAAAGAGAAAACCTTTCTTCTGGCTGTTGTTGAGGTTACAGGAAGTTCCCAAGTCCTAGATAAATAAGGAAGGAAGTGAAATGGGGTTTCTTCCCTTTCTGAGAATGAGTCTCATGTATGTTCTATTGAACTTGGCATTTCATATCTGACTATGCCATCATCTATAAAACATAAAAGCCAAGGGAAAATGAAGCCAACTAGCTCTTCAAAATGCTGTTCCCCAACTATGTGGGTCCATGAGATCAGGACCTATGTTCTTATCCTGTGTGAGCCTACATCACCCATGGAATGGAAAGGTTCCGGATTTATTCTTATAGTAGTTCATAGGGCTCACTTCTTCAAATGTTACACTGATGCTACACTCTGTGCCACGCAGTAGTTACTGATCTTTAAAAATTTAAACCCATCCACAGTAATAAATAATTAATAATATTCTTCTCAACAAAAAAACCCAAACTTGCTGCTATCAAGTTGATTCCAGTTCATAGCAAGCTTGTAAAACAGAGTAGAATTGCTCCAGTGGATCTCCAAGGCTGTAGACATTTAAGGAGCAAAAAATATTATTTTGCTCCCGTGTAGTGCCTGCTGGGTTTGAACTGCTGACCTTGAGGTTATCAGCCCAATATATAGGTAATCTACTATACTACCAGGGTTCCTAGAACCGTATTGGGAGTAAAATAAATAAATAAATAAATAAATAAATAAATAAATAAATATTATTTCTGCAAATGAATTGATAAAGAACTGATTTTAAGTTAACTTAATAAAGATATTTTAGGAGATTATATTGAAATATTTAATATGTTCTTTAATATTTAGCATTTTAATTGTCCCCTTGTTCAAGCAGTATATGCTTATTTCATTGACTTTAAACAAATAATATAAAACAGCAAGACAATAAGGAATCTTAAAAATAGTATTTCTTGTTTAATTAATAGAGGCCTAAAAGTATAGGTTGGGATTTCCTTATGCGTTATGTTGCTGCCAGCTGATGTTGAGCTGGCCCCCAACTGATGACCCCACAAATGGAATAAAATGCTACCAAATCCTGGGTCATCCCAATATTCCATTGTGAATCAGAGTGTTGTGATCCATAAGGTTTTTGTTGGGTAAATTTTGGGTGTAGATTATCAGACTTTTCTTCCTGGTTCTTCTTAGGAATATTTAGTGGGTGGTGGGGAGGAGTCCCTTAGCTTATTTGTTCTGTAGGCATCTCCTGTGAAGATCACCTCCCTGTGAAGCTATCTTTGAAGAGGATGAGACAAATCTGTAGAAGAGTCATAACTTTGCTTGACTTTGACCCTTGGGGAACCATTAGGTCCAAAGTAAGATTTTTCCTCACTCCACTCCCTCAGATTTCTCAATTGTATGAGTGAATAGAGTATTTTTCCCCATTAAGATGATATGAAATGGGTTTCTCTTCCTTGCAATGAAAAGTGATCTAATAAAATATTTTTATTTATGCAGGAAACCACACATGTTTGGAATCTGTGAGATGGATTTGTTAATAGCAGTTACTTATAGAAGGTGGAGGAAATACAAAATCACATTTGGTGACATTCAGTCATTTCAGGAGGTAGTGGATGGTCAAAAACTGATGGCAAAATTAGAATGAAGAAGTTCAAGCTACAGTGAAGATTTTGCGCGCACGTGCGCGCGCGCACACACACACACACACACACAAGGTTCAGGAACTGACAGAATACAACTGTGATATATCAACAAAGGGGTGTGGTACTGGAAATGCTCTTTTATCTATCTGTCCCACTGACTGGACTAAGATTTACATTCCCATTTCCAAAGGAGGGTGGTTTAACAGAATGTGGATAGCACAGAACAAGATTATTAACATGACATGCAAGTAAACATTGCTGAAGATAATTAAGAAAACAGTTTCAATAGTACTATAGGGAAGTACAGTAATTCCAGAGAGGATGGGCAATAAGGGCTTGTCATTACCAATGCCAGCTGGTTCTGGCTGATGTATTTTGCTGACTAGGCAAAGACATCAGAATGTGTGAATCATTAAAAAGTGAGGCTAATGCTGTGAACAATGCGCTCTCACCTGATGGACATTGGGAACCAGTTCACAGACCAAGACATCGTCTTTTTAACAGAACAAGGGAGTACTGCTGTGGCTTATGAGCAGAAAAGATGGGTGTCCAAGTTGTTTTCTCTCATCATATTTATTCAATCCACCTGAGGAGCAAATAATCGGAGAATTGGACTCTGTGAAGAGTTCAGCTTTAGGACTGAAAGAAATCTCATTAGCAACATGAGATATTCAGGTGACACAATGCTGCTTGCTGCAAGTGAGGAAGCCTAAGACTCTCACATAGAAAGATGGAGGAGACAGCCAGCCAGGAGGCCTCACCTCGCCCGGAAGGAAGCCAGGACCTTTGCTGATGCGGCCAATAAGAAACGTCACGTCACGCCAGAAGCTGATCTCCGGAGGTGAGATTCTCTAATAGCCTTTACCAGTCTGGGCTGTTTGGGAGAATGAAGAGAAGGTCACAACTCCACAGTGGGCTGCGCCACTTAGTATATAGTTCACTGCTATTTTGGGGCCTACATTTACAAACAAAACGAAGAGCTATGCTAAATGGAGGAACGTTTGAAGCTGTCAGTGGTTGCATTTCGCTTGGGCTCCAAATCAATGTTCACAGAAGCAGCAGCCGGGAAATAAAGTGATGCTTTGCATTGGACAATTCTGCTGTTAAAAAAACCCCAAACACCCAAATCTGCAAATATTAAAAAAAAAATCAAGATGCCACTTTGAAACTTGATCCAAGCCATAGTATTTTCAATGACCTTCTATCCGCGTGAAAGCTGGACAGTGACTAAGGGAAGGCATAGGAGAATCAAGGTCTTTGAATTAAGCCATGGGAGATGACACTGAATATGACTTAGAACACGGGAAAAGAAACAAATCTGTCTGGCATGAAGTACAACCCGAAAGCGCCTTAGAAGGAAGATGATGAGGCTGCCTCCCCTGCTTTGAGCATGCCTTGAGGAGGGACTAGTTCCTTATGAAGGACAGCAAGCTTGATAAAGCAGAGGGGCTGAAGAAGAAACTCTAACTAGGTGGCCTGACATAGCAGCGGCAACAATGGGCTCAAGCATCGCAGTGCTGTGAGCATGACCCGGGCCTGGGCAGTGTTCTCCTGTGCACTAGTTGGCTGAGTCAGCAGGGACCTGATGCTACCTCAGAACAGCAGTGGATGGTTTCCTTTCCTTCTCTTCCCTATCCCGCCATTTTTTTACTGAAATATGTATAATTTTGTGATCCGATTTCTAAACTTCAAAACCTATCATTTGGATCAAGTTTTGACATAATTAGCTTTGAGGACTGGAAACAGCATTCTTGCTCTTGGAAACAACATTCTTGAAAACAGAGACTGGCTTTTCAAGTAAACCACAGGATGATTAGTTGAGTACCACTCCCCGTATCTAATTGCTCTTTTGCTTTGCCCAGGTTTCCCCAGGAAGCAGGAATTGATATTTCCTGTCCTCCATTCGTCACGAGAGTCTGTCTGCTCCACGTCTTCACATACATTGCTTCCCTGGCTCCACAGTGACCTCTGTTCTTCCAAGTCCAGTGAATGATTTTCCGTCCTTGTCTCACGTCTCACTGGTCTCACCTGATGGACATTGTATATTGTATTTTCTATCCTGGAAATTCCAGTTAGTCTGTCTTCTGAAATGGTGTGGCATGGGATTTCTCAATAAGCTCTGCTAGCACGTCTCCTGAGACTAGTCCCTGAAGAAGGACATCATACTTGGTAAAGTAGACCGGTAGCAAAGAGATGAGAGTCTTCGACAAGATGGCATGACACAGAGGCTCAAACAATTGCGAGGATGGTACCGTGCTTTGCTCTGCTGTGCACAGGGCTGCCATGAGTGGAACTGACTCGGTGGCACCTAACACAATGGCATCCGTATTTCTGTAACTCCCACCGGAGGATTGGGTGGGACTGTGCAAACAGAGCATGTGTAATGCAACAGAAGGCATTGGCCCATGGTAGGTGCCACTCCTCTGACTATAAGGCTGAGCTGTCTCCACGAAAAGAAACAGAAGTCCCAGGACCATTGGAAGAAGAGCCACCAGTGTAGCACACTCGAGACCCCTTCTGCTCTCTGAAGTGGTGGAGGCCAAGATCAGAGGCTCCAGAGGCTGGGCCAAGGAAACCATGAAACAGACCAGAGGAGCCATGCTGAGAAAGCGAGACTGTGAGGGAGAGCAGCAAGCTGGCAGAGGCTGAGAGGCTGAAGACTGGAGAGACGTGGTTGCTGGCTGAGAGGTATTTCTGTGGACCAATAACTCTCACCTTCCTGAGTGTGGCCACCTGTGAACTCTGCTGATAAACTCCCTTAATTGTGACTGCTGTCTCTGTCAGTGAATGGCCAATACAACGAATAGTCAAATCCAGCGTAGAAGTGGTGTGCCATGGCAGGCATATTTGGTGTCATAATATGGGAAGGAAGATGGAGGAGGGGAGAGCTAGGTCTGATCTCTGCCTCCTGCCAATAGGGGTGCCAGAGGAGGTCAGTTATGGGACCAACATCTTTCTTACAGGGACATGATTCTTTCTGAGTTCTCAAATCCCTTTTGCTAATCTGTTTTTATCAGCTCTGCCTTTAAGTGGTTATCTTCAAGGTTCATTCCCAGGCCCCCCAACCCCACCCATTGCCATCAAGTCAACTCTGTCTCAGTGACCCTACAGGACACAGTAGAATTGTCCCTGTGGGTTTTCAAGAGTAAATCTTCATGGCAGCAGAAAGCATCACGTTTCTCCTGAGGATCAGCTGGCAGCTTTAAATTGCTGACATTGCAGTTAGCTGCCTTACATGTGACTCACTATGACAACAGGGCACTTTCCTAGACTCAGAGCTCTTCTCAGACCCCCTTCTCTCCTGGGAAGGTTGATACAGTCCCACTGCATCCACATTAGTTACTTCCAAGTCAATCTCTGTGCTTACTCTAAGCATTGCAACTGTTTGCACAGTGTGGGATTTGGAGTCAGACTCTGCCCTTTAGCTGTGTGACTGCTAAGTTCTTAAACTATATCTCACTTTCAGTGTCTACCAGCTGATTTTTATAACAAGCCCCCCCCCCCACCCCACCCGTTGCAGTTTGCAGGATCCATGATAGCAGAGTAGGTTACGTGTTTGACTGTGATTGGTGAGTCACCTTAGCCTTAGCAGTATAGTGAAATGTTGGACTGTTAATGGAAAGGCAGGCAGTTCAAACCCACAAGAAGCTCCTTGGGAGAACGATGAGGTTGTTGGTTTCCATAAAGTTTGAAACCTTAAGAAATCCTATGAGGGCTGGTCTGCTCTGTCCTATAGGGTTTCTGGGGTTGGACTACTCAATGGCTCTGATTGGGCTTTTTGGGTAAGCGCTTTTCACTTACTTCTCTTTCATCCATTTACCCCCCAAAACATTTATTGAGCGTTTGGAACATATTAGCCTAGTCTTGGCACCCCTGCCTGGTTCTTTTACTGAAACATCACCATGCTGCTTATAGTTTCGTGAACTCATGGTGTTTCTTGTCTCTCTGATGGCTCATGAGTTATTCTCTGCTCGGAATGCCCTTTTCCAAAGTCAGTCAGTGTCTGAGCCAGGGCTAGGATTCATATTTCCTGGCTCGTTACCCACTACTGTCTGTCACATCGCAGCTCAGGCTCAAGCACCTGTCCCCCATCAACCAAGGGGTTGCAGTAGTTTCTCAATAAATATTCTCTGAGACAATGATACAATAAGGACCAAACTATACCTTAGGGCTTTTTTTTGGCTAGTTCATATAAGATTATCATATATTATGCGTACTTCTCTTCTCTTAGTGAATTTCAGCTTCTCCGATCTTTGCAAGTTTAAATGGTATCTGTTGGAAAACGATGAGGAGAAGTGTGTTTCAATGAGGCCTTCCATCCAATCTTGACTAAGATTGGAGAAGCATAAGATTAATCTTGTAAAAAAAAATCATTTCATTGTGAATGAGGGAGAGTATAGCTTGGGGGCCCCAAACCCATTTGTATGCAACTAGACATTCCCTAACAGAAGAGTTGCAGGGCAGACATAAGCCAGTCAGGGTGCAATGCAGCATTGATAAAGCATATGATTTTCCTCTAGTTCTTGAAAATGCTCCCCCACTATCAGGATCCCAGTTCTACCTTACAAATCTGGCTGGACTGGAGCATGTGCACTGGAACAGATGGGAACTGGAAACACAGGAGATCCAGGATAGATGAACTCTTCAGGACCAGTGGTGAGAGTGGCGATATTGGGAGGGTGCAGGGAAGGTGGGGTAGAAATGGGAAACTGATTATAAGATACTACATATACCCTACTCCCTGGGGGAAAGACAACAGAAAAGTGGATGAAGGGAGACATCGGACTGTGTAATATATGACAAAATAGTTTATAAATTATCAAGAGCTCATGAAGGAGCGGGGAGCAGGGAGAGAGGGGGAAAATGAGGAGCTGATATCAAGGACTCAAGTAGAAAGCAAATGTTTTGAGAATGATGATGGCAACAGCTGTGCAAATATGCTCGATAGTTGATGTGTAGATTGTGATGAGAGTTGTATGAGCCCCCAATAAAATGATAAAAAATTAAGCTTCTAATCAGTGAAGTCCCTCTCTTATTTCTTTTGTGGGTCCCCAGTTTAGTCAACCATTCATTTACTGATTAATTCAGCCAGAAAACCTTCATTTGGTGCCCATTTGAACCAAGTGCTCTCCAGAACCATCTCTTGTGACCCCTTTCTTCATGTGCCAAAGGCTCTACTTATGGTGTGTGGGTTTGCTGCTCGCTTCTCTACAAGTCTGACCACTGTTGTCTTAATTCCTATTCTCTTGCCCTTCTACTGTTGAGTCTGATGTGCAGGTCTAAAGAGGCTTGTCTTTCCTCCCTTCTCTCTCTCTAGGTAAGTCCAGGAAGTTTTCATGCCTTTTCTCTTGGGAGTATGGGCAAAGAAAATTTATAGATGAAAGGAGGATTCTTTGATGAGGGTAGCAGGAGTTGAATTTAAGAGCTTTACTGAAAAGCTGTTGAAGAATGAGTTGCCAACCTCTTTAAAGTGTTGACAAGGGAAGATGTCACTTTGAGGATTAAGGCACTTCTCCTTCAAGGATTCAAGCTATGGACTTCTCAATTGCCTCATATATATGTGAAAACCGGATGACGAATAAAGAGAACCAAAGTAGAACAGAGGCATTTGAGTTACGATTTGGGTGAAGAGTATTGAAAGTCGTGTGGACTATCAGAAGAGCGAATGAAGTTGTTTTGGTTGTTTTTTTTTTTTTTTGGGGGGGGGGCCTCTGATGGTCGTGGGCACTATCCAGTGCTGCTCCTGAGAGCCACTGCTGGATTTGAACTGCCAAGCCCGTGGGCCGCAGTCCCGCACTCAACCACTTACGCCACCGGGGCCTAGCCCCATGAAATTGTCTTGGAATAAGTGCAGCCCCAATGCTCCTTGGAAGTGAGGAAGGCAAAGCTGTCTTAGTCTGGCCATGTTATTAAGAGGGATCGACCATTCCTTGAAAAAGAACATCATGCTTGGTAGCAGGCCAGAGAATAAGAGGAGTGCTGCTCCAATGGGCTGATATGACAGAGCACGAGTGAGAGTGCGACAGACTTGGGCTTTGACTCATTCTGTTGTACATGAGGTCTCTGTGAATTGAAACTGTGGCAGTGACATAGTCTCCTGTCAACTTGAGCAAAGACGTGGCATCTAACCTGTCAATCAGGCCACAGCCTGATTCCCTCCTTGTGGACGTGGCCTTCTCATGAGGATTCTGGTAATTCTCTGCTATACATTCCAGCTGACAAGCCACATTGCTGGTGGCATCCAGAGCCCTGGAGTTACTTCTACTGCCACTGGATCCACAGATTTTCTACCCACAGACCTGCGGTTTTCCTGCTTTCAGCATCATTACACATGTTGTGTGAATTTATAGACTAGTATTGGACATGTAGGCTAATATCAGGCTTATGGACTTGATCTGGACTAGGCTGGGATGTTTTCTTACCATACAATTACTCTTTGATATAAAATTCACTTACACACATGTGAGTGCCTCTGGATTTATTTCTTTAGTCTACCAAGATTAACACAGGAACTGACTTGACAGTAGTTAGCAATAACAAAGTAGAAATTAATTTTGGCCAAATCCAAAGCTAAAACATCCGGTATCTACTGAGAGATTCTGTAGAGAAAACATAAGATAAATTCCATAAGCTTTAACAAATATCCTCTACAAGTTAGTTTGGATAGGAGTTGGGAGTGGAAAAAGACAACCATTCTGGATTATAGCAAAATTCTAGATTCTATCATCTGTGCCAGCCAGCCCCTGTGTAAGCATTGTGCTTAGGAAGTTCACTCCCCCATGGGAGAGGCCATGGATTTATGTATGTAGAGCGTGGATGCCTTTTCATAGAAACAATCCCTCTATTGTCATGCCTCACCTTCAGAAGCCACCTGGGCCAGTCACTGAGTGAGCTGGAAGTACAAGTACATTCATTGTTCCAATTGTTTGGTTTCTCAAAACCATTTTCCAGCTGGATTCTCATTAGATCATAGAATGGGGTAGGGAGAAGAAGACTGACAAATATCATGTGTGGTTGGGCTTTCTGGTGAACCTCGTCCCAGCTGGGGCTGGTGGATGATGAAACAAAGAAGCCCAGGCTAGCCTCGAGAGACAAACTCTCCTTGTTCTCCCGTGGAGCAGCTGGTGGGTTCGAACTGTTATCTTCGCTGTTAACAGCCTAACTTCTTAGTTCACTAACGCCACCAGCATCCTTCCATTTAAATACAAAATCAAAAAATCAAACCCACTGCCTCGAAGTCTATTCTGACTCATAACTGCTCCGGTGAGTTTTTGAGACTGTCACTGTTTTCAGGAGTAGAAGGCTCCTTCTTTCTCCCAAGGGGTTACTGATGATTTCAAACTGATGACCTTTTGGTTTGTAGCCCAACGCTTAATCACTACACCACCAGGGCTCGGCCAGAGCACTCTGATTTGACTTAAAAAACCGAGACATGTTTAAAAAGGACAAAGCCCTTGATGTCCCTGCTGGAGACCAGGGCTCATTTCGGGACCAGCACAGCCCAGGTGTAGCTCCTGTCAGTGGAGGCTTTTGTGTGGCTGTGTTGAAGCTGGACAGGGTTCAGCAGAACCTCCATACTAAAGGGGATCAGGAAGAAAGACCTGGCAATCTATTTCTGAGAACCAGCTAGTGAACCTTCTGTGATAACAGCAGTCTCAGCCCCAGCTGATTATGGGGTTTGTGCAGAACAGGCAGGGTTTAATTCTTCTGTGCATGGGGGTCTATGAGTTGGAAGCTGACTGAAATGGATCACTGCTAACAACAGCAATGAATGTACTAAAAATAATTCAGTACTCCCACCGCCGGAGAGCAGTGATGCCCCCCCCCCCAAAAAAAAATTCAGTAGATGCCCAGTTGTGTGCTAGTTAGGATACTTCTCATGCCTGTGTACTTATGCTTCCACCAGCTTTTCCTTGGGAATGCTGTTGGCTGCTGGAAAGGGAGCTTTAAGGGAGAGCATGTATTATTAGATTTGTCTTGTTGAGCCTAAGTGATTATATTATTATTGGTGGCATTTGGGAGAAATAGGAATACACCTTCCCATGAACTTAAGACTTTAGACAAGAGCTTGCCTTCTAAGAAAATGAATTTGTGAGAATAACATCTAAGCAGTTGGACTAAAGAGGCAGCTTCTCTAAGGATGGAATGGCTTCCAGCTCTCAAAGACATGGCTCCAGGAACCGACTTGACGATAATACAGAAACAGGCAATGTGCTCTTCAGAACGGAGCCTGTTAGACTTGTCGTTGTTAGGTGCCTCTGACTCATAGTGACCCCGTGTGCCGCAGATAGAAGCACTGTCTGGTCCTTCACCACCCTCGAGATGGTTGTTCTGTTTGAGCCCAGTGTTGCAGTTCCTGTGTCCTTTTGATTAGCAGCCGAGCATTTACTCACCATAGCTCCTACCTATCTCATCTTTATACAAAGGGACAGCTGTGTCTGCCTTCTTTCTCATTCCCCATTCACCAATTAACCTTCTAACTATGATCTGGTTTTCTATGCAGATTGGCCAGGGGACCAAATATAGCTATCAGTGAATCTAGTTTCAGACCTACTTTGTTATATTTCTCCTTCTACATTAACGAATTGGCTTTTGGGTTTCATACAGGAGTTTCTGTGATCGGCTCTGTTATGGGGAGCCTGTCTGTAAGAGGCATTTGTCTTTGCTCAATGACAGCATTCTGGGCTGCCTACCAAGAGGGCTAGAATCTGCAGAGTGGAGAACTCACACTCCCCTATGGGGACCTATTTGGATGGCCCAATTTACTGATGAGGAAACTGACTGCTATTGACAAAGTGCTCCAAGATGATAGCTATTTCAGAATGTGGGCCTCAGTTCCGCTGGCAGCGTGGCCTGGATTTGTGATCGGGATGCCAGAGGCATAACTGGCTGTTCTCCAACTGTCTTATGTTAGAGATCTGTATTTGGAAGAAATGCTAGTCAGTTTAGGCAAAGGACAGCTCTGAACCGCAAAGGGAGAGTGTGGTTTTCCAAGTTAGACTTTGTTCATCATAGAACGAAGACCTGTAATTCCTGTGAGTAAATACTTACAAATTGAAAGCGATGGCAGGGCCAGTAACCAAACCAACAAGCAACAGTAACAAACAAGCTCCCTCCCACCACTTTGAGTCCGACTCACAATGTCTCGAGAGGCCAGAGTGGAACTACAGGGTTTCCAAGGCCGGAAACTGGAGGGCTGCAGCCTGCTGCTGCAACTTTCTTCGGAGGAGCAACGGGGGTGTGTGAATAGCCTCACAGTCAAGTGCTTGACACCTGTGCCATCAGAGTTTTATCTATAGGTTGATTCGTTAGCTATTAATCTTCTCATCTTTATCAAGTAGACGTTCTGCCTCTATTTTCTACCACTAAAATGGGAACGAGGATAGCATATGCTACTGAGCACCTGCTTTGTGCTAAACAGGTGCTTAACCTTAGGAGGTAGATAGCCCGATGCTATCCTAATGTAGAAATGGCTCCAGAACATGCCACCAGGGTGCCTGAGTTTGCCCTGGGGTGAGGGTGGGGGACACCAAGTGGAAGCAAAAACAAAAAACACCTTTGATTGAATTATACAATTTGAAATGGAATGCCTAGCAAACACCATGTGTTTAAACCGTGAATATATTTTTCTTGATGGTTTTGTCTTAGCTCTGTTTATCTGAGTATTTTCAATATTTCTTTTTCTTTATTCTCTGCAGGTTCCTATACTTGTTTCTCTGCTTTTAACCTCAGGAAAAGCTATTTGTCCAGAGGGGTGGGATATTTTTGAATCTTGTAACAGCTTTGCCCAAATCTGGCAGATGTTGGCACATAATCCTTTTATTGCTAACATCCAAGAAAATTTGAAACATTAAATCTGTCATGGAGAGTGGGATTTCCAAAACTCTTTATAGTTTTGGGAATCACCTTTGCTGCTGTGGAGTTCAGAGGGGCCAGTGAGAAGATAGCTTTGAATTATTTTCTTCTCCATAAACCAAATACAAGAATCAGATTTCTCAGCTTCTAGCTGAGTTGTAAGTCGTAAGTTTCTGCCTATAGCATCAAGCCAGCTACAGTAGTTCACTTTCTCCCAAAGGAATGATTGTTCTGAACTCTTTAAAAGTGGAAACTTTTTCATGGCAAATAGGGTTAGAGCTTGAGGTCACATTGGAAACCTCCAAAAACTAAAGTGCCCTTGAGTGGCTGCTGACTCTCAGCAACCTCTAGGACAAGGTCGAACTGCCCCTGTGAGTGTCCAAGGCTGTAACTCTTTCCTGGCATGGAAAGCCCCATCTTTCTCCTAAGAAAGAGCTGGTGGCTTCAAACTGCTGAACTGATGGCTAACAGCTCAACTCATAATCACTGCACCACCACCTCTTCCCTGCCAGCACTTGTGCAGGGAAATGTTTCTTCAGTAGTACTCCTGCTTTTTTGTCCAGGAGACTGGCTGATCGTTCAGAAAAAAGCAAGTTGTTCAGCTTATTTCAGTCTTGGTAGCTACACAACAGCATTCTTCTTAAGATGCTTTACCAGAAAGACATTTACATGGATGATTTTGACGCTGACATGTCTGAGTCAGAGAAAAGGCCTGGAGATCTATTCCTGAGGAGTCAGCCACGGAATGGCATGGTCCAACGCCGACACTTAGGAAATCACCAGGACTTCAAATGGACTTGGCAGCTTTTTTGGATAAACATTACTCTGAGGCAGTTCTGTGGGACATTAATTTCACCATGTAAAGGAAGATGACTAGAATTTTACTAGGTAAGTGTCACTGGCTTCGATGTAGATTTGGGCATTTAGGGTTTCACTGGGAAATACCTCTAAGGAGAG
Organism: Nesogale talazaci; assembly: GCA_004026705.1. Taxonomy (NCBI): domain Eukaryota; kingdom Metazoa; phylum Chordata; class Mammalia; order Afrosoricida; family Tenrecidae; genus Nesogale; species Nesogale talazaci. The sequence continues at coordinate 36,470 of PVJH01008810.1, read as the reverse complement.
CAACAGCTCCATAAGAAATCAAGCCAAGGGAGAGCGAGCAGGGAGGGGGGAGATAAGGAACTAGTAAGAAGGGCTTAAGTAGAAAAAATGTTTTGAGAATGATGATGGCAACAAATGTACAGATGTGCTTTGCATACAATTGATGGATGGATGGATGGACTGTGATAACAGTTGTATGAGCCCCCAATAAAAGGATTAAAAAAAAAGAAATCAATTCACAGCTGAATGGCAGCCCTTAGATTCTTAAGGATGAGGACTTTCTTCTGCTGATTGCTTTTAATTTTGAAAACGCAGGCTAAGTGTCTGCTCTCTTAAACATGCTGACGCTGCTTTGGCCTGCAGGAGACAGGAGGGTTCTGTGTTAACATCTCAAGTCGGTGAAGGAAACGTCCCCTTTGCCCTTGGCTTACACAGACTCTGCGGTTCCCTGCGTTTACTTTGAGTAGATTGCTTGTCTCTGGATTCCAAAGCAAACAAGGGTTTGGGAATGAGAGCCAGGTGTGAGTAGAGTCAGGCGAGTCTTAAAACTTTCCATGGGCTCAGAGTCCTACAGAAAGACTTCACTGATTGTTTTTAAATCTGGAAGGAGGAATTGTTATCAGAGATTGACAATAAGAGAATGGAAAGATCCCACGAATTGGAGTTCAGTTATATAGGCTGTCAGAAGACAAAGTACGGATTTGGGAGGTAGGTTATGAATTCTCGTGACGTGACTCATTAGCTCTGGCCTTGGGCAAGTTATATGGCCCACCTGGCCCTTAATTGCCACCTGCTAAATGTTTTTACTGTACATTTTTAGTTAAAAAAATTTTTAAAGTAAGGCTGACTTTATTAAAAACACACTTGAAACAGAAATTTTAGTTCTTAACCTTTGTATTTACCTTAGTATTTGCCTATGCTTTTAAAAGTTAGATATGTATGATTACATACAAAATACTTTATGATGATAAAGCACATGTAACACTGAATCCATCCTTTGAAAGCCCATTCATAATCCTGTGCAATGATCAGCACTATCTAGTTCATGAACATTTTGTAACACTGCTCTTCGTTCGTGTCCCTCACCCCCCGCCCCAGCACCACTAAGCCCGTCTCTAGGACTTTGCCTACTGATTAACTGCATCGTTGACTAAGGGGAATCCTGCAGAATGTGGTCTCTGGTATCTCGTTCCTCTCACTTAGCCTCCTTTCGAGGTTCATCCACATCATAGCAACACAGTCCCTGTTTATGTTTGAAGTACATTTTTTTAAAAAAAGATAGGTCATATGAACTAATGACTAACTTATTGATGCTTTTGAGTTATGGTGTTGGTAAAGAATATCGAATATATCATGGACTTCCAGAAGAATAGAGCAATCTATCTTAGAAGTACAGCTAGAATACTTCTTAGAAGTGAAGATGGAGGGCTGAGCCCCGGAGGTGTAAGTGGTTGAGTATGGGACTGCGACTCGCGGGCTTGGCGGTTCAAATCCAGCGGCGGCTCTCAGGAGCAGCACTGGGTAGCTCCCACGACCACCAGAGGCAGTGATGGCCCCCCAAAACAAACAAACAAAAAAGGAAGCGAAGATGGAGAGACTTAGTCTCTTGAACTTTGGACATGATCAGGATGGACCCACCCCTGGAGAAGGCATCATGCTTGGTCGAGTAGAAGGTCAGTGCAAAAGAGGAAGACATTTAAGGAGCTGGACTGACTCGGCGGCTGTAGCAGTGGGCTCAAACTTAGCAACGATTGTGACGATGGTGCAGGACTGTGCCGTGTTGTATGTGTTGTACGAGTCAGAACTAACTCGAGGCCATTTAATGACACCACCACCAAATATACACGTAAAAAACAAAAAAGCCAAAATTGAGTCAGACATTTATATAAGTTGCATAATGAAACATTACTTGACTGATCTGTAATACCTCTGTGGAATGATGGGAAGATGAAAGGAAATTGAGTTGTGATATTGGGGACATCTCTGGTTGGAATTGTAGACTGTGGAAAGCCTTTGATTTCTTCTTTTTCCAAAAATAAAACAAAGCCTCAATGTATAAAAGATATGTCATGCTTTGATATTTCTGACCCATGTGTAATCATATGTTTTAAAAATAAGATGATTTATACATAGGGAATGTATGACGGGATAACCCCCCAAAATAGATTTTTTTTGGTCAAAGCTATGTAAATTGTTTTTACAAAACAACTGTGTCATCTTCAAAGTACTCTCCATTACAATTAATGTATTTTTCAAATTTATGATTCATTCTTGGAAACATTTTTCAGACTCACCTGTGTGAATGGCTGGCAGCACTTCTCTCATCTTTTTTCTTCACCTGTTGTATGTCATCAGATCACTGTCCTTTCATGCCTCTCTTTATTCACAGAAACAAAACGAAGGTGCATGGAGCGAGGTCAGGTGAATAAGGTGCATGGAGCAAGAGAGGCATACTATTTTTTTGCCCGAAATTGGCACACAGAGGTAGCAGCGTGAGTGGATACTTTTTTGTGGTGGCAAAACCAGTCCCCCATCTGCCACAAATCAGGTCTTTTTGCTGTTGCTCTTGCCCACTTTTTCACAATCTTTTCAGGCCTGCAAGCAGAAAACTTGATTAACAGACTGACTTGGTGGAACAAACTCCAAATGCACTGTCCCCTTCACATCTAAAAATCCAACAGCAACAAGTGAATATCGCTTTGATCTTTGATTTCACTTGATGAGCTTTCTTGGGTGAGGTGATGATGGTGTCTTCCACAGGCTTGATGGATGTTTGCTTTTGGGGTTGGAAGAATAGCACCATGTCGTGTCCTGAGTAATAACCTTGGGGGGAAAAGTCTGGGTCTCTTTGGAGATGTTCTTTCAATATGGCAAGTCAAGACTCTTTTTTTTTTTTTTTTTTGGTCAGTCAAAACCCAAGACACAAATTTCCCAGTGACCCTTCTCCTTCTCAAGCCTTTTAAAAATTCACTGAACGAGCTCCCAGACAGTCTAGGTAACTTCCCCATCTCTTCAATGGTCCCGTCATTCAAGCAAAGGTGTATGAATTTTTATTCATTCAGGAAGTTGATAAACAACCAGAATGAGGTTTGTCATCAATGACATCGCACCTTTTTTGAAAGGGGCAAGTGGTTTTGTACACTTGAGTTTTTCCCCTTAGTTCTGTATTTGTAATTGTATTCACAGTTTCTGTGGTGTTTTTTCTGAACAGGAAATAAAATTTTACAGCCACACACTATTCTCTTAAATCTCAATAACAACAACAAAAGGGTTCGGATGAAATCACTTTTATGAAAAAATTGACTATGACCAGAGGGAACCTTCCCAGGTGACACCACTGGGTGCACTCAGAGTGAGCTTCTGGATCCTCCCCTCCTGGGAAAAGTACGTTCCCACAAAAGCTCTGCGCAGTGGAGCTTTTCCCTTTAAAAAATGTATTATTGAAGTGAAAAATGCAGTGAATTTTTTTGCAGTGAATCCTGACAGAAGACTACATTTATGTAATTGTGGTTCAAATCAAGGTTTAGAACACTTTTTTCTACTCCAAAAGTTCCTTTATATCGCTCCTCCTTAATATCTGACTTTGCAGAGGTCATGTAAGTCTTCTTGAGGTGCCCTTCCAGATTCTCTCTTCAGCTTGTTGACATCATTATTTCTTCCATCTGCCTTAGATACTCTAGGATGAAGAGCAAGTCTCTTCTCACATCTGCTTTGATGTTTTCTTCCTTGTCTTTTCAGTGACCTTTTGCTTTCTTCATGTGTGATGTTCTTGATGTCATCCCAGCCACAGTTCACTGGGTCTCCTGTCATTAGTGTTCTTGAGATGTTTTCAAAATTCAGATTGGATATATTCAAGGTCCGATTTTAGCTTTGGCGGACTTTTTTCTTCCACTTGAACCTAATGGTCTGTTGCACAGTGAGCCCCTGGCCGGGTTTTAGCAGTTTATATGGAACATCCCCATCCTCTCTTCCCACAGATATAATCAATTTGATTTCTGTGTATTCCATTGGCAGAAGCCCGTGTGTATAGTCACTTTTTGTGTTGTTGAAAAAAGACATTTATTATGAGGCAGTACTTGGCCCTGAAATATCCATCATGCGATCTCCATATTCATTTCTATCACCAAGACCATATTTTCCAACTACAACCAACATAATATTTTCCAACTACTGTTCCTTCCTCTTTATTTCTAACTTTTGCATCCCAATCACCAATAATTATCTATGCATCTTGATTGCACATTTGATCAATTTCATTCAAACTGAAGACATTGGTAAGAATTCTTTGAATAATAGTTGCATTGATCAAATTTCCTTGTATGGGTATAGACATGATTTTATCACAGACAGCATTGAAATATTTAAATGTCCTTTTTGATTATTAATGCTCCTGACTCTTTCTTGGTAGTAATGGCTTCTTCTCTTTCTGCCAGCTTTTCTCTTTAATATCTTGTAAAATAAAAGATTATTCGAGTCACACCTTAGGGAAACTCCCTTTCAGTAGGATCAGGGCTGTGAGTTGAATAAGAGTGTTGTAACTAACCATAATCCTGAATCATTAGCATCACAAATATAACCTGATTCTCATAAAAACAAGCTGGTGACACAGTGGATTAACTGTTAGATTGCTAGCTACAAGGTCTGGGACTCAAACCTATCCACCATTCTCAGGAAGAACAGTGAAGTTTTCTGCTCCCATAAAGATTTATAGTTTTGAAAAGCCTAAAGGAACAATTTTACTATGTCATTGTATGCTGGCATCAACTGAATGGCAGTGAATCAGTCCTACCACAGGAATATTTCTTTTTGTTGTTGTTCTTTTACTGCTGTTGGTGGCAGTGTTATGTGTCATTGAGTTTGTTCTGATTCACAGTGACCCTGTGTGCAACAAAGCAAAATACTGCCTGGCCTTGTGCCATGCTGACCATTGTTATGCCTGAATCTATTGTGGTGGTTACTATGCTAAGAAGACAGAATTTACAATACATCACAAAGTGAAGGAAAGTAAAATCAAATTTAAAGCTTTATCAGTTGACCCCTTTTCTGATGCATGCTGGATCTGCACTGATTTTCAAAATTTTCTGTATTTTTGTTTTATTTTTGTTTGTTCCTATTAGAGTGTGTCTCGGAAGTGTTATGTCATTGGACGTCACCTTCTTGAAGTTGTGTTATGTTTCTCTGTGTTTTGGTATATGAAACCCAGGACTGATGAACCTACAGGGCCAGCAAATAGAATAAGTTTTTTTTTTTTTTCAAGTGGGGATAGGGGTTGTGGCAGTCACCTAATCTGGTGTCAATTTGAGGATTAAGAGTGTAGAGGTGGGGGCTGAGCCCCGGTGGCATAGTGGTTGTGTGCGGGACTGCGGCCCACTGGGATGGAGGTTCGATTCCAGCTCCACGGAGCAAAGGCTGGGCCCCCTACTCCTACCACCTGAGGGCAGTGATGCCCCCCCCAAAAAACCCAGAAAACAAAAAGAAACCCCAAACCTCCCCCCCCCAAAAAAAAAAAGAGTGTAGAGGTGGAGTCTAGCTTGTCAATCTTGAGATAGCCAATGAGAGCCCTGTGTGGACATGGCCTTCTCCTAATAATTCTGGGAAATGTGGTATTTCCTTCATGGCGGCAGAGACACTGTCTCTCTTGGTTCACTCCCTAGGAGACATTGCAGCTGATGAGACACAGGACAGCATGCTGATAGACCCTGAGCCCAGGAAACTGAAGGAGCCATATGGAGACCTCTGCCAGCAGCAAGATGTTTATACTGCCACTGGATACACAAGATTCTGCACCCACTGACCAGTGATTGTCCTGGTGTCATTGCATGTGCTTTGTGAGTCTAAAGAGGACTTATGGATTGGTTTTGGACATATGGGCAGATTTATGACTTTGGACTGGACTGGGCTGGGACATGTTTTCAATGTTCAATTCTTCTTCTATATAAACCTCTTTCTTATACACATACAAAAGTGTTTATGAATTTTGTTTCTCTGGTCTACCTGGACTAGCACAAGGGTGATACAGTGGCCGGGGGTTGTGGTAAAAGGAGAGGATGTTAAGGAGTTCAGGGAGAAAAAAAATGCTTGGAAACGGATTGTGGTAGCAATTATGCAATTCTGTTTGATGTGATTGAACTATGGAATGATGTGCTATGTGTGTTAACTCCAAATTAATAATACAATTTAAGAGTCCATAAAAAAGCTTCAGGAATTGATGAAATACCAATAGAAATGTCTCAGGAAACTGATGAAGTGCTGGAAACACTCACTAATCTATGTACTCTTGGAAGAAGTATAGTCAGAGTACATATCTCCTAGAGGCAAAGAGGGCAAAAGTTCTCAAATAATTTGGACATGTTATCAAGAGAGAAAGAGTAGTTGCTGGAGAAGGATATCATGCTTGGCAAAGCAGAGGGACTGCAAAAAAAAAAGAGAAATCATCCTTTGCCTTCCTTCACCTCACATCTCCATTGTTCATCCCCCCTGGGTGGTGGGTGGTGTTGGTGTTGTTTTTATATTGATCGTTGCCATCTGCTCCCCCATTTTCCCCATCCGCCTTCCCCCCCCCCCACCTTCCCTCTATCTTCATGGTATCACTACTTCCATTATTGTTCCTGAGGGGTTCATCTGTCCTGAATTCTGTCTGTTGAGAGCTCTTATCTGTACCAGCATACACGCTACAGCCTAGCCTGACTTGTAAGGTAGAACTGGGGTCATGCTAGTGGGATGGGGGAAACATTAAAGAACTAAAGAAACATTGTGTGTTTTCATCCTGTCCCTTAAATGTGACCTCTCCGTTAGGGGATTCCCAATTGTCTATGATGAGTTTTGGTTCTCCACTCTGACTCCCCTTGTTTGTTTCAAAAAAATTGTTTGTTGTGGGTCTTCTGATGCCCGATGCCTGATCCTGCCAGCACCTCATGACCACACAGACTCAAGAGCTTCTTCCTTGTGGGCTTTGTTGCTTTCCTGCTAGAAGGCTGCTTGGCTAACTTCAAGCTTTTAAGACCCCAGGTGTTATATTTTGTAATGGATGAACACCATCAGCTTTCTTTACATTAGCTTTTGTACCCATTTTGTCTCCTGAGGTCATGTTGAGAAGGAGACCATCACAGAATGCTGTTATTAGAACGTAGTGTTCTTGCATGGAGGGAGTACTTGAGTAGAGGCCGAAAGGCTGTCTGCTACCTTAATAATTAACATATGCTCATAGACCTATATCCCTATCATTCTATATGAATATATTGACAAGTATATGCCTGTTTATACCTTTATAAATGTCTCTTGCCTCCTAGTTCTTTCCTCTATTCCTTTTACTTTCCTCCGGTCCCAAGATTGATCATGTTTGATCTTCACTTGGCAATTGGTACTTCTTCTCGAGTCATGATATTTTCAATTTTTTCATCTGTATCTGAAAGTCAGATATCGACTAAGGAAGACTGAAAGGAAATCAATGCATTTGAATTGTGGTGTTGGTGAACAATATTGAAAGTGCCCTGGGTTGCCAAAAGAACTCACAGGTCGGTCTTGGAAGAAGTATAGTCAGAATACTTGCCTCCTTAGAGGGAAGGATGGTGAGAGTTCTCACATAACTTGAACCTGGTATCAGGAGAGAAGTAGTTTCTGGAGAAGGGTAGCATGCTGAGCAAAGCAGAGGGGCACCTTTAATGAGATGGAGTAAGTCAGTGGCTGTAACAACAGGCTCAAAGATGAGCAATTGTGGGGATGGCATAGGACCAGAAGTATTTTGTTCTGCTGTACAAAGAGTCACTGAGTTGGAACAGACTCAAGGTCGGACAGCAAACACACAAGAATAGTTCTACTATGTCCTTGAAGGTTTCTGTGAGATGGAATTGACTTGATGGTAACAAGATAGAATGTAACAAAATATACTTTTGTAACGATTTCCTCCTCCTGACTCAACATGATTTTGATATTTACCTATGGGTATACGTTTTTTGTTCCTTTTTATTGTTTACACATGGTCAGTAGTGTAACACATAAGGTCAGTAGTTCAAATACACCAGCTGCTACTTGGGAGAAAGACAGGGGTTCGATTCCTGTTAAGATTTACAATCTCAGAAACTCACAGGGTTGGGTCTACTCCTTATGAGTTGGCATCGACTCCATGGTTTTGTTTTTTTTGTTTTTTGGCGGGGGAGGTTGGTTTTTATTATCCCATTGAATCATTCTTTTTTTCTGAAGATATTATTGTGTATTTTGATTAGTCCATTGGATTATTTTTTCCCATGTGTATTCAATTTCTTTACAGTTCTTTGTACCTCAGTGATTGATTAGAGACCCACTTGCATTCTCACATCTGTTTGACTTGCATGTTTATCTATGCATGCACAGATAGATTATTGTTATGTTTATTGCAGGATTGTGCATGTGGTAGTAATTTTGTTGCCTATAACTCTTGAGTTTTGTCTATTGTCTTCTTTTCTCTTGATCATTTCTTTGATTTTACATCTTCTGACCTTGGTAATAAACCTCTTGAATTCAAATCTTTTGGGACAGAGAGATGAAAATGGGCATGCTTGAAGATCACAGTAAGGCGTATGAATACTAAGTCTGAAAACCATTGCTTTATATTCTTTATGTATCCTGCTTGTTTTAAATGGACTTGCATGAAGCGTTCTCTAGCATAGAGAATCAGAGAGGACTGAAAGACCAGAAGGGCTGAATTAGAAAGAGTTATTGATGAGATAGTAGCTAGACATGTTCACATCGTCTTCCCCTTGGTCATTTATTTTGGTAAGGTTTTCTATGGCTGGTGCCTCTTCTTTCTGAAATAAAAGGACAGACTCTTCTGGAGAAGAGTATGGACTTCTTTTTTCATTTTTTTACTGGTAATGGCAAATTCTTTTCTTGGTGGCATGTGTAGCTGGCAGTGATGGTAGGTGGGGAGGAGATATATGGGAGATGGTTGCTGGGATCCATTAGGTTATATAGATATTGAAGATGATGGAAGGATTGAGTGTCTCAAAATCATTTAATTTGGAGCACTCTCAATTGAGTGAGAACTAATTCTTATGTAGATGAAATGAAAATATATAGGATGCTTGGCACATAGTATTCTTAAAACTTAGATGGGACATGATATTTGCAACAACTCAGGTAATAATAAACTAAGCACAACATACTATAAATGGATTGTCTATATTGAAGTAGCTCCGTCTACCATCCATCCATCCATCCATCCATCCATCCATCCATCCATCCATCCATCCAATAATTCCACAAATAATTACTGAGAACTTACCATATGCTGTTGATGAAACTAGATTGTCAGAATGTAAGGGTTACAAAAGAATATAAAAGGTAGAAGATATATTTTCCCTTTATCTAGTGGGGATAATTGCACAACAGTTTTCAGTACTAAAAACAACCAGGAGATAGGGGTTGCTGCTAGTTTTCAAGTTTAATGTTATGAGTCTCAGAAGAAGAATCCAAGGAGAAACTGGAGACACACTTTTAATTTGCTCAGTAACAATTAACTTTCTACTTGGTGTTAGGGACTTTGCTCATTACAATAGAACAAAAATGAGAAAAATGGTTTTAGTCAGTAGTTTTCAAATGTACACAAAAACCCCAGAAAATGTCTTACAAGTGCTGATATCTTGACTCTGTGGATCAATGGTAGTACCTAGAGTATTGCCCTTTTTTTGGGGGGGGGAGTCATTGTTGTAAATATATCTGTTGCATACCTTTTTACAGGTGTACATCTTACTAACAGTATTTACAATAATCAGCTGTGCAATCCTTTAATGAATGTGACTCATCCATCACCGTTAACCTCCATTTCCCTTTAACCTCCTGAGTAATAAATTTAGTTCCTAGACATTTTCCTCATCTTGCCTTTTTTATTTTTTATATTATAAAATCATTTTATTGCAGCTCCTACAACTCTTATCACAATGCATTCATCCATCCATTGTGTCAAGCACATTGGCATATCTACCATCATCATTCTCAAAACGTTCTCTTTCTATTTGAGCTCTCGGTATCAGCTCTTCAATTCCTCCCCCTTCCTCCCCATCTCTCCTTCCTCACAAGCTCCCGATAATCCATAAATTATTATTGTTGTAATCCATAAATTATTATTGTTGTGTCGGTCTTACACCGGTCGATGTCTCCCTTCACCCACTTTTCTGTTGTCCATCCTCCAGGGAGTGGGTTATATGTAGATCCTTGTAATCGGTTCTTCCCTTCTCTTCCACCTTCCCTCTACCCTCCTGGTATTGCCACTCTCATCACTGGTCCTGAGGGGTTCATCTGTCTTGGATTTCCTGCGTTTCCAATTTCTATCTGGACTGGTGTACTTGCTCTGGTCTAGCCAGATTTGTAAGGTAGACTTGGGATCATGATATTGGGGGTGGGGGGAGGGAGAAAGCATTAAAGAACTAGAAGAAAATTTTATGTTTGCTACACTGCACCCTGATTGGCTCATTTCCTCCCTGTGACCCTTTTGTAAGGGGCTGTATACATGGGTTTTGGGTCCCCACTCTGCACTCCCCCTTATTCATAATGATATTATTTTTTTTCCTTTGATGCCTCATACCTGATTCCATCCGCACCTTGTGATCACACAGGTTGGTGTGCTTTTTCCATGTGGGCTTTGTTTCTTCTCAGCTAGATGGTCACTTGTTATCTTCAAGCCTTTAAGACTCCAGATGCTATATCTTTTGGTCTTTTGGTAGCCGGCCACTATCAGCTTTCTTCACCACATTTGCTTATGCATAGTTTTGTCTTCAGCGATTGCCATTCATGGAATGCCAGTTTAATAGAACAAAGTGTTCTTGCATCAAGGGAGTAATTGAGTAGAGGCCCAATGTTCATCTGCTACCTTAGTACCAAATGTATAAATATATGCACATAGATCTATTTCTACCTTGTCATATAAAAATATATTTACATATGTACATGCCTGCATTTAGATCTCTATAAATGTCTTTTGCCTCCTAGTTCTTTCCTCCATTTCCTCTTACTTTCCTCTTGTCCCACTATCCTGCTCGGCTTTCATTTGGGTTCCAGCAATTCCTCTCAGTTACATTGCCCTTGATCAAGCCCTGCCAGGACTCCTACACCCTCCTTGCCACTGATTTTGGATCACTTGCTTTTCCCTTGTCCCTGGGCTTGTTAACATCACTTCCTCCCGTCCACCTTCCCCTTTCCCAAATCCCCCCGATCTGTCAAGCCTGTTGTTTTTGCCTCCAGATTATTTATCCAGCCTATCGTACTTAGATAGACCCGCAGAGATAATAATATGCATAAAAATAAGACAGAGGATCATTCCCACTGACTCTATGTAAATCTTCAAAGCATAAGCTTGCCATTTGATATAAGGGGGAAAGCAGGCTGCAGGTATGTTAGAACATAGACTTAACTATTCTTGATAACATGTGTTGTTAAACTAACTTCAGGATATAGCAAATATTTAAGATTTCTAGTTTAGGAAACCCCCCCTTAGAACGTTTTGTTATGCTTCCTTCACCCTTTTTCTGTGCCTATGAAAAACTGCTCTCTCCCTAAATCAGAGCATTGTCTGCAGCATCTTTTCTGGACGTGTGTGCCCGCCCCCCCCCCCCCATTTTTTGTGAGGTATTTTTGTTTTTACACCCTTCAATTAAACTCTTTAATTTCTAACGGAGTGTACATTTATGACTCATGTTCACAATTCAATTGTCCAGAAATGACTGGCTACTGCATCATCTGTGCAAGATTAATGTATAGATTGGAGCCCTGGTGGAGTCATGGTGACCCGGTGGTTTGGGCTGCTAACTAAAAGATCAGTGGTTCGAACGCACCAGCAGTTTTCATGAGAGAAAAGATTTGGTGATCTGTTCCTTAAAGATTTCAGGATAATGCCTAATGGCCATATCCTATAGACTCATAATGGATTGGACTCAATGTATATACGTGGTCAGTTAGTAGTTTTCATTTTCACCTTTGACTGCTATTAAAAGATTATTCTGAATGGATGGGTGTTCTGAGATGTTTTATCCCACAGTGTCTAATTTACCCTGATATTTATACTAAGATTTCCACTAAGTGAAAGAGAAAGGAAGAGAAAAAGAAAGAGAAAGAACTGACTCTAGAGAGAGAATGAGGAATTTTCCAAAGCAAGAATTTAAGAACTTGGGCTGATCTAATTATAAAGTGACCAGATATTAAGCAGGACACCATTGACGGTGGGGGTGGGTGGGTGAGGGGGTGGTTCTTGATGAAAAATTTGGTCTATATGGTGCAAAAATATTTTCATAGAGTACAAAAAATATTGTAATATATTTATTTTAATTTAAAAATGCTGCAGGATGTTATTAAGTTCTTAAAGTGAGATGTCTGGTCACTTTATTTAGCCTGTTCTGAAACTTCAAAGACAAATTTGATCTTTTAGTAAAATAGTTTGTTAAATTTACCCTGAGTAAAAAGTTTCCATATTTTTAAAAATCACAGAATATTTTTCAGGACAGTATGGTTTTCTTTAATCTGGAAGACTGAGTTCTAAATCTGAAAATCCCCCTTTTAACTCCAAAAAAGACTCTCAAGGTAGTTTATCAATATATTTTAATGTATGTGGTTCTGGTGTGAAGGAGGGCGGCTTCAGGGTGGTAATGCTCCTCTTACGTGAATTAATCTGTTTTGAAAGAGAAACTCAGCTTAGCTTTCAAGAAGTTCCAGACCAGTGTTTCTCAATCTTCCTAATGTTGCGACCCTTAATACAGTTCCTCATGTTGTGGTGACCCGCAACAACAAAATTATTTTTGTTGCTATTTCATAACTGTAATTTTGCTACTGTTAAGAATTAGATGACCCCTGTGAGAGGTCATGACCCACAGGTGGAAGACCACTGTTCCAGGCACAGTTGAACTTGAGATTTGCAAGGAAACTTTTTTGGTAGTACAGTATTTGAGTATAAATTCTCATGCAAAGATTATTTGTGTAATGATTAAATTCAGCATGTGGTTGATTGAATTTGTTCAGCTACCCATCATAATGTATTGAAAGAATAGTTTTTAGAAAGGTCTTGATGGTTTGACAGTCCTTGTTGTCAAGTCACTTCAACTCAGAGAGACCCTATGCACCAAAGAAGGAACCCTCACTGGGTCCTGGGTCCTCTTCACAATTGTTCTTATCTTTGGACCCATTGTTGCAGACATGTGAGGTGGTTATCCATCGTATGGAGGGCCTTCCTCTCTTTTGCTGCTCTTTACCAAGGATATTGTCCTTCTCCAGGGACTGGTTTTTCCTGACAACAAGGCAATGAAGTTTCACCATACTTGTGTCTAAGGAGTATTTTGGCCTTACTACTTCCAACACAGCTCTGTTTGCCCATGTAGCCGTTCATTGTACTTTCAATGTTTTTCTCCAGCACCACAATCCAAATCCATCGATTCTTCTTTAGTCAATGTTCAATCTTCACAGACATTGGAGACAGATGAAAGTACCAAGGCTTCAGTCAGGTGTACCTTAGTTCTCAGAGTTACATCCTGCCTTTAAAAAATCGTTTTATTGGGGGACTTTAACAGCGCTAATCACAATCCATACATCCATTGTGTCAAGTACATTTGTACATATGTTGCCATCATCATTTTCAACGATTTTTTTCCTGCTTGAACTCTTTGGTATCAGCTCAATTTGATAGTGTATAAATTATTATTTTTTCATGTCTTTAACTGTCTCCGTTCTCCCACTTTTCTGTTGTCTGTGTACCTGGCTTGGGGGTGGGGGAGGGGTAGAACATTATGATTGGTTTCCTCTTTCTCCTCCACTCCCACCTTCCCCTTCCCCTTCTGGTATTGCTACTCTCTCTCTCTCTCTCCCCCCTCCCCCCACCCCGCATCACTACCCTGGTGGGAGTAGGAAGTCCAGCCTTGATCCTGGAGAGCTGCTGCTGCATTTGAACTGTCAACCCTGTGGGTCGCAGTCCCGCACACAGACACTGCACCACCAGGGCTCAGCTATTGTTACTCTCATTATTGGTCCACATCCTTGCTTTTTAATGCTCTAAAGAGATCTTGTGCAGCAGCTTTGCCCAATGCAATGCTTTGTTTGATTTCTTCACTACTTTTTCTCAGTGCTTTAAAATAACAGCTTCTCTTTGTTCTATATTAAGAATTGAGGCCTGATAAGATTGTTCTTGTTTTACTTAATTTTTCAGTGATTCTATCAGCTACTAATGAGAAAATCCCCTGAAAATGTTTGAATTAATTTCACAATAACTTTGAAGTCTTAGTTGAAGAGTACCACCTTAACTCTACCAAATTGTAGTTGTGTATTTAGGTATTATAAAAGACATTTTTATTGTGGTCTCTAAATGTTCAACCTGGTGTTTCAACATTGGTTTCCAGAATAAAGTCATGAGTCATAAATGTAGATTGCATTTCACTTTTTTTAAAAACAAAATTTAAGCCCAGTTCTGGCATGTTGCTAGTATTTAAAAATGTTAAATAAGATAGAAACAAGAATGGTTGCCTTCAAGAGGGTTTTTTTTCTTACCTTGCCTGGGGGCATATTTTTGGGAGAAATGTAAAAAGATTGCTAAGTTTTTAGCAATTGGTGAAACAGCATGCTTGGGGTATAGGGTTTGTTAGGCAGTTTCTGTCCCTTCTTTTACAGAGAGATGTGTAAAAAGCCTCCATAGGTGTCTGTGTGGCTCAAGAACTCACCGCCATCGAGCCGATGATGACTCTGCCAATGTGGACTCAAAGTGATGCCCTGTGGGTTGCCAACACTGTAACTGTTCACAGGAGTAGAATGCCCAGAGTTTCTCTTGAGGGTGATTTCAAACCACCAACCCTCCGAATCACAACACAACACATGTTCACTCCTCCACCAGGGCTCCTCTGTGCTTTTAAGGAACTTTCCAATCCAGAGTTTGTCTTCTTCTAAGAATTCATTCTTAAGGGACCAGCCTGTCAACAGAAGTTTCTAGGATATTTTTCCTCTATCTGAGTGTAGTACAACATATAGCATAATAATTTTTGTTTTTGTGTTCTCGTTTAATTTGCAGAGATCATCAAACTTCCCTTAGAGGGCTAAGTTTTAAAGTTTTGCTGTCTACTCAGTCTCTATCATGAATATTCATCTCTGCTATTGTGCAAAAGCAGCCATGCACAGTCACAGACAAGGTATCCTTGAGGAGACATGGTTGTGTTCTCATAAGGCTAAGTGAGAAGGGCAGTGGTTTGTCTCTTCTTTTTTAGAAGGTGCTGGGGAAATCATACTCTATTATAAAGGTTCTGGCAAAAGAAAACCATGAACCACTTACAGGAAAAGTGCTCATCTTTTTGAGTACCTTGATGATTTGTTGGGAGGTGGATTAGTGGCGAGGACCCTGCTCTGCCAGTTAGCTGAGTGAGCTCAGGGTAGTAGTTTGATTCTCTGTGTCTCAGTGTTCTCATCTGTAAACCAAGGATGATGATTGGGTTGTGAAGTTTAAATGGAGTGACGTGTCTAAAATACCCTTAGAACAGTGCCCGACACTTAATAAGATTTATAGAAGTCATAGCTGATATTATTTGGAACCAATAAGGAAAGAGAAAATGATCAAGTGGTAACTTGGAGCATCTCAGAATTTTAAAAATAGAAGAAAGCATGAGGAAACTCATTTTAAAATAACTATGTAGGGCCTGTACAAATAAATCCATCTGCTAGCTTGGACCCTGCTTTCCTCGGCCAACAATTGGAGGGGAT
Source organism: Nesogale talazaci (assembly GCA_004026705.1). Lineage (NCBI taxonomy): Eukaryota > Metazoa > Chordata > Mammalia > Afrosoricida > Tenrecidae > Nesogale > Nesogale talazaci. The sequence goes on along the minus strand of PVJH01008810.1, from coordinate 20,798 downwards.
ATTTCCAAGGGGAATTGTGTTCCAGTGCCCCATGCCCTCACCTGCCCTGTGTTGTTGCTGTCTGTAGAATGGAGTCTGGACTCCCAGAGGCGCAGACTCAGAACAGAACTATAGCTTTTAGAAGCAGACCTCCAGGTCTACCTCTCAGTTAGTAGATGAGGACTTAACTGCTTGAACCACCCATATTACCTTGCCTGAGAGCACTTTTATGGAACTTGCCTGACCTATGCAGACATTCGAGTTTCCCACCTCACCCCACCCCCTTGCAGGGGTGGGGATTGTCTGGCTTATAGTTGGTAACATCAATACCAGCTACTATTATACACCATTACCAAAAGAGAAATAGTCCCAGTCATAACATTCTCAACACCAAACTCACTGTCATGGACCAAGTGGCTTTTGGCTCTTAGTGATCTTGTAGGACAGGGTAAGATGACCTCTGTGGGTTTCAGAGGGATATAACTCTTCACGAGAATCAAAAACCTTTTCCCCTTCAGAGCACCTAGGTGGTTTTGAACTGCTGGTCATCAGGGTTTCTGTAGGCGATATAACAATAGGAGCTAGTTAATGAAATGTTTCACCAGTAAGGTCTGTTGGTGATGTCATAAATATCCAAATATCCTTGGCAGGAAAAAAAGGTTCCCCACCCTGCTCCAGGACCCGGGGTTGTACCGCTTGCTCCTCCGTTACAGGAGCTTCTCCATTACAGGCCAGGCTTCTGGCTGCAGGAGTAACACAGGCCCTATAGGCAGATGGGGCCAGTTGCTCTGGGTGGGTCTCTATAAACTTGGGACTTTAGCTGGATCTGGATGCCCTCATGGATGTTGGGAGTGACTCTGTTTATGAGGAGATCATATGAAGGCTCTGAATTTGCATTACACCCAGGCCCAGGGCCTTTATATGCACATCATCTCACCCAATCTTTATTGTGTTTCCTGTTCTACAGATAAGGAAAGTGATGTTGATGATCTTTCCTAAGCTGCTGCCTGGGACTTTGGCTTTGGTTTGTCTGAGCGACTAGTTTGGGGCGCTCTGTTTGGGGAATGGAATGAGGGAGTCACTCCTGCTCCATGGAAACTGAAGAACTAAACAGGGAGGACTGCATCAGTAGTAAGTGGGCTGTCCTTTTATTTATTTTTAAATCATTTTATTGGGGGCTCACACAACTCTTATCACATTCCATACATACATTCATTGTGTCAAGCACATTTGGACTTTTGTTTTCATCATCATTCTCAAAACATTTGTTTTCTACTTGAGCCCTTGGTATCACCTCCCTAACCCCCCTCCCTTATGAACCCTTGATAATTTATAGATTATTGTTTTGTCATGTCTTACACTGTCTGACATCTCCCTTCACCCACTTTTCTGTTGTCCATCCCCCAGGGAGGGGGTAGGATGTCCTTTTTATTGTAAGCAGTATAATGGTGCTAGGAATGTGGGGCCTTTGGACTGTGATAAGGAAGAGGATGTTGAAGGGAGTTAGGTAAGACTTCTAGGCTCTGCTAACTTCTCTGTCCTGTGTGGGAAGTATCATCTGATTAGGTGTCCTCACTTTATTTTCAATCTGGATTCTCCAGAAGTACAAACACACAATACCCTCCTTTGGGTTTCTCCGTGAAACTGGAGGGCACAGGGTAGGCGGAGGGCACAAGATCAAATCTGATTATGTTGTCAGCACTGCTAGTCTGTTTGGCTGTCTGACTTGATTTGACAGAATCATTATGGGATGTTTAAGGAGTAACTTCTCACATTGTGACTGTCAGAAAGAGAAACAGAAGTACATGATTGGGTGGAGAAGGCCTTCCCTGCCCTCCCATGGATTGTTTTCTGTCTCCCTGCCTGTGTTCTCATGAGGCTTGGAGGGTCTTAAAGTTGGGCAATACTGTGTTCTTAAAGTTGGCATCCCCATCAACTCACACAGTGTCTTGGGTAGAGAAGGTGCGCAAGGATGCTTGGGAAAATTCATATGCGGGAGGAATGAGAAGCAGAAGGAAAGTGAATGGGCCAGAAAATATTTGAAGGCATGTAGGGAAGTCACTCAGAGGGAGGCAGTGCTCTGGAGTTCGCCCGTGCTGTTTCTGTCCAGGTTCTGCCTCTCCTCTCCAGGAGGGACTTGGGCAAAGTGCTCTTCAATCTCTGCAAACTTTCATCTCCTTATCAGCCAAATGCTCATAAAAAGAGATGACAGTGATATTTACCTTATATAATCATTACGGGGGCAAATGAGTGAGTGTCCTGGGTTGGGCAGGATATTGTACCATATGAGGCAATCTAGGCTTTTAAATAAACTTTTGGAGGAAGTATTGAGCTAGCAATTTACAGAAGGCTTAAGCGGGTGGGTGGAATGGAGCCTATAAAAGTCTAAGATACATAGGATATTGAATTTAGGTAAGGGACTAGAAGACTGAAGGTAGAAATAAATGGAACGAATGCAGAGAACGTGAGTCCATGCTTCTGCCTGTCAGTACGTCTGGCCCTAGCCCACAGAGTGATGGCCTCCACAACACACACATCAGAAAGCCGCCCCCAACTTCCAGACCATGGCCGTGGTGGACAGTGCCTTCAAGGAAGTAAAGCTTTCTGACTACAGAGGGAAGCACGTGGTACTTTTTTTGACATCTGGACTTCACCTTCGCGCGCCCCACGGAGATCGTTGTTTGCAGCGAACACGTGATGACTTCTGAAAACTGGGCTGCCAGGTGCTGGGGGTCTCCGTGGACTCTCAGTCCACCCACCTGGCTTGGATCAACACTTCCCAGAAGGAGGGAGACTTGGGTCCCTTGAACATCTCCCTGCTAGCTGATGTGACCAGAAGTGTGTCCCGTGACTATGGTGTGCTGAAGGAAGGTGAAGGCATCCCTTACAGGGGTCTCTTTATCATCGATGGCAAGGGTGTCCTTGGTCAGATCACAGTCAATGACTTGCCTGTGGGGCGCTCTGTGGACGAGGCTTTGAGGCTGGTTCAGGCTTGCCAGGACATGGACAAGAGTGGGGAAGTGTCCCGCTGGCTGGAAGCCAGGCAGTGACACAATCAAGCCCAATGTGGACGACAGCAAGGGATACTTCTCCAAGCACAAATAGACCTGTTGATGCGACAAGTTTGCGTTTTCTCTTCCCACCTGTGCTGGCCAGGAAAGGCCAGCCTGCCCCTTTGAAACTCCCTTATATAGGACCTTGGAGGACTGGGCTAAGGTCTTCTCATGCCCCTGGTAGCTAATGAGTGGTCAATCCCCCTCCCCCATCCAGATGTCCACCCACCAGGGTATAGGCTTAAGGTGATCAATAAAGTATTAGGAACAGGAAGAAAAAAAAGAGAAATAAATGGAACTCCAGTAGAATTGGTTGAGAGGAAAAAAGAGGAAATTAAAAAGAGGCAGACTGTCTCTTGAGCATGTGACGTTTCTCACAATTGGTAATAGAAGTTGTCTTTCAGATGGCTTAAGGACTTTGAATGGTATTACACTTACTTACAATATGCTACCACCTGAAAAGGCGGAATGCTGACCAAATATTTTTGGTATTGTGACTGTCTATTCCTTCATCTTCTTTGAGTACTTCCTGCATCATTGACTATTTTGCCTACAGAATCCTTCAATATTGAAAATTCAAAATTTGCATCTTTACCTCAATCCTTTAAGCTACAGAAATATCAAGCATGTTTTTCCCTTTGAGGTCTCTTGTAACAACAAAATCAGAAATGATCAGGTGGTACTCTCGGGGAACTTGAAAGAGGAAACATTTATGAGTCTGCAACCCAGAAGAGCTAATGTTCCCCAAGGTCTGGGCCCTGAATGCCCAGTGAGCGCAGCTGTTATACTTGGTCTGCAGGAACAAGGCCTCCGAAGGAAGCCACTGATGTAATCCTTAGTAAGGATGGAGGGGGCTGGGAGATGGGCACATTCCAGGGACGAGGAAGTTCAAGGGGTGAGGCAGTGCATCAGGTTCCTTTTCTGATGGTTAAAAAATAGCCCATTAAGCTTTTCCTTACGTGTCCCCCCTTTTGATGTCCATATTCTTTGCTACTTCCGGACATCATGTTCAGGGTCCTCCTCTTGGTAGGTGTAAACTAGTTACCCGGACTATGGACAGGAATGCCATGCTAGTTTGGGTAAACTAGGGAAACAAATCCACAGAAACTCATTATATATATGATAGTTGTTGTTTTTTTCACATCACTGCCCTGGTGGGCGTAGGAAGTCCAGCCTTGCTCCCAGAAAGCTGCTGCTGGATTTGAACTGTCAACCCTGTGGGCTGCAGTCCCACACACAACCACTGTGCCACCAGGGCTCAGCTTTATATGATAGTTTTATATAAAGGATGTTCATTAAGAAAGCACCCCAACCCAGTGCTGCCCAATCCCATGAGTCCAACATTAGCCCAAACATCTGACACCACTCGACGAAGTCCTCCTCAATCTCACAAAACACATGCAATGACGCCAAATGCAGGAGGAAAGCGAGTCAGTGAGTATGTAAACATCTCGTTGCTGCCAGGGGTCTCCCAGGGGTTACATCAGGGTAGGTCCATGTGTAAAGTGACCAGACGTCCCACTTTTTAACAAGGTAACAACGTCCCACAGCATTTTAAAATTAAAATAAATATATTACAATACTATTTTTGCATTCTATGAAAATTTTTTGTTGCTCCATACACACCAAATTTTTAATCAAGAACACCCCCCCTCTTCCTGGTCAATGGTGTCCCACTTAAATTCTGGTCACTTTATCCATGTGGCTTCTCCTTATGGGATGTCTTGCAGGAAGTGATCCTTGCCAGCTGAAGCAGGGAACTGATTAAGGCAGCTGCACCCTGGTCTGACCATCAGAAAGCAAGAGACCCGAGGAGAACTAGAAAGATGAGGCTCCCGAAGCCATTTATCTCTCCGCCCTTAATTACTCACACATGTTTGTTGTCCAGGTTGGCCCAATAAACCTTAACTAGCTCAGATGCTTTGCTATGGCAGTTTACAGCTGGGAGGTTGTTATCCCCTAACCATATGGAGTTTGTTTGTGATTCCCTGACAGTCAGTTTCAGATGTCCAGCCCTGCCAAGTGGTGGTCTAAGGGATGTCTACACAGTGACCGCCAGGGCCTCTGGATGCACTAAAATATGGGTTTCCTTTCCACATCTTGATTATCATATTCCCTGTCCCTGTGGAGGGTGTCTGTGGACACCGTAGATATCAGAGATGGCTAGCTGCCACTGGGCAGTCAAATCTCCACAGGTGAGTACTTAGGCAGACGGTGAACTCAAGGACAAAAGGGTCCATGGTCAGTATGGTAACATTAAGGACTTGGTGTGGAACTGTGGGGACTGTAAGCAGATTAAAGATCCAACAGGGGTGGGCTGAACCCTGATGGTGTAAGTGGTTGAGTGCGGGACTGCAGCCCGCAGGTTTGGTGGTTCAAATCCAGCGGTGACTCTCAGGAGCAGCGCTGGGTAGCTCCCACGACCACCAGAGGGCAGTGATGCCCCCCCCCCAAAAAAAAAGATCCAACAGGGCTAAAAATGTCAAAGTGCCCTAGGAGCGCCTGCTGAAAGGTGGACCATTCTTCAGGAGTGGTCTTGGCTAGTGCTAAGGCAAGCAGGGCAGCTTGGCTCTTTCAGGGCCATGCTGCGGAGGTGACAGTTGATGAGGGGCTCGGTGTCCGAAGCTCCCCGGGCTTCTCCTGAGCACAGACTTGTTGGCTTCCGGTCCTGTGACCAGGGCAGAGCTGCAATCTTTCCCATCTGGTGGCTCTTGTCTCCAGTCAGTGTGAGTGGGCTCGCAGGAGTTCCGACAGCTGGGATGTCCGATGTGAAGGTCCACGGTGTGGCCTTTAACAGCAGTTGGGATTTAACTTTAACAGCAGTTGTAACTTTTGTGTGTGTGTGTGTGTGTGGGGGTCATCACTGCCCTCTGGTGGTCGTGGGTGCCACCCAGCGCTGCTCCTGAGAGCTGCCGCTGGATTTGAACCGCCAAGCCTACGGGCTGCAGTCCCGCACTTAACCACTTATGCCACTGGAGCTCAGCCCAACTTTAACAGCTGTTGGGGTTACCAATATTACGGTATGAGACTGGGTCCATGGCAGCTTGAAGGGGTCCTGTGTCCAGTTTTTGACCCACACCAAGTCACTGGGCAGAAAAGGGTGAAGTGGACTTCCCCAGGGGACCTGACATCTATCTCGAATGGCCTGGGGGTGCTTTTGAGAGCAGCTCCTGGGGCTTGAAGCTCTTCCCCGAGGTCTTGCAGCCAAAGGGCAATGGGGTCACCCCGGACCTGTATTGCAAAAGGAGAGTATCTGCTAAGTCCTGGGTGCACCGAACCCAGGGAAGAGTGAAACACAGGACGTTGGGCCATTGTGCCAGTTTCCTGGGGAAACTTTCCATTGTTGCCTTCAGGGTCAGGTTCAAGGGCTCTCCTTTCCCTGAGCTCTGAGGGAGGTTTGCCCAGGACCCGGGATGAGAAGGACACTGCCTTTGCTGAGGGAGGCTTCTGGGATGTTTACCCCTGAGCGCCAGCTCTGGTGGCAGCTAGCAAACAGCCAGGCTGGTCTCCATTTTGATGCAGACCTTGGGGTCCCGGGGCCCTAGTTGCAGGAGTCAGGCCACCCTCAGTCTGTGACATCCCCTGCAAGGTCCACAAGAGGAGTTTCCCTCTGTTTTGACTTTTTCTTCTGCCTTTCAGGGCATTCGTTCTTTCCCTGGCCTCTGGGTTGGCAGGGTGCACACTGACAGGGCTGTAGTGGAGCAGTGCACTCACGCATATAACGCCCCCCCCTAGTGATGGGCTGCTCTGTGGGGGTCCTTGCCTGGGCAACCTTGTGACAAGCGGAGCCCTGGCTACAAGGAGGGCCCATGTGACCTGGCTCTTCCGGTCTTGGTTGTTGAACACCTTATTGGCCACTTCCAGTAGCGGGGTAAGACTCATACCAGCAAAACCTTCTAGGCGCTGGAGTTTTTGCCTGATGGTGGTGGTGGTGGTGGTGGTAGTGGCAGGTGTGTGAGGGGGGCCGCCAACGATGCAGATTGACAGTGAGTGGAGCATCGGGGGCTCCTGGGTCTATGAGGGGAGCTGTGCTGAACCTCACAGAGCCGTTCTGAGTCATCTCCTGGACTGTCATTGCCTTCTGGAGGACTGAGGCTGGCAGCTCCGACATAATTACGGAATTGCTGGGGACTGCCCTCTGGGGAAATGGCCATCTCAGTTGGACCAGGCGTCCTGCATTGCTTGGGCTTCCCATTGCCTGGGATCGAGGGGGCCCTGGGAGGCACGTGTTTGTGGGCACTTACATGTCTCCTTTCTCTGTATTCAAGAAGGTACTGGGAAGCTGAAGATGGTCACCCAGTGGGGATGTGGGTCTGGATCAATGAATCAACGAATTCAACCACAGCCTGAGGCTTCTGGGTGGGGTGGGGTGGGGGGTGGGGGTGGGGGGCGAGCAAGGTGAGCATACTAGTTTTCCGGTTGAAGGAGTCAGAGGTGCTAAAGGACAGGAAATAAAACGTGGCCTATCTGGGCGCCACTGTCCGTCAGATTTCACAGTCGGGGGTGGCGGGAATTGTCCCACGTGGAGGTGGGTGGCTGGGCTCAGTGGAGGAGCGGAGATGGCTCACAGTCAACTGGAAAGAGCCGGTTGGAGGGAGCGGTGAGGTCACCCTGGAGTGGGCTCCAGGAGCAGCGGGGGAGACTGAGCGTGGTGGCGTGTCCAGGAGACTGGCTCTAGGGCAGTGGGCAGGACTCTTCCCCAGGGGCAGTGTGGTGGATTTTCTGCCACATTTGGCATTTCTTTTGACACAAAAATCTGACCCTGTCCCTGCCTAGTGCAACAAGACTGGGACCATGGAGTGAGCAGGCCACAGGGGACACTGACCAGGGTGGCTGAGACTCCCCATGACCACATTCCAAACCACCTGGACTGTCAGGGCGTGTCCTCTTGGGCCAGTCCACCCCAGACGATGGCCATTTGGCTTGGCACCTTGTTGGGAACCTTCTGGTTCTGGTTTGACACCACAGTCTTGAGGGATTTTGCCTAGAGGTTTGATCCTACAGTCTAACACTCATGATAGGCTTTGACTGGTGAATACCCACGGCGCATGGGGAATCCTTGGAGGATGGTTTGACAAAGTAGGGAAGTGGGTGCCCCCGAATGAGACTGACTAAGTCCCTCTCGAGAACTTTGGGTGTGTCCTAACTAAGGCTCCTGTTTAATCCCAGACCTGGACAATCCTCCAGGGAAGTGAATCTTCATTAACTTTTGTGCACCAGGCTTCATGAAGGCCTTGGGACTCGATGGAGATGAACTGGATGCTGACTTTCCCTTCCAGAAGCCTACAGTCTGATCAGAGAGCCAGGTTGCTGTAGAAAGTAGCATGGGTAAACCCTATGATCAAGGAAGACACCAGGGCATCCACAGAAGAAGTCAAAGACAAGACAAAGGTAGGGAGGAGAGAAACAAGGTAGCACTTTCTAGGTGGACGTGGGGGTGGGGGGGGGACAACTTAGATTGAGGGAAGCCTGAGATGCCTTCCTTCCTCCCTCCCTCCCTTCCTTCCTTCCTTCCTTCCTTCCAAGTGCTGTCCTGTTGCCCTCATCCTCACCTCCCCACTTCAACACCACTCACCTTGTGAGTGCTAAATACATGTTCCCTGAGTGCAGTAACTTGGGGGGGATTTTGAAACCATCTTATAGTGTAACGATTTTCCTGACATTCTACCTTAAGGCTTTGGTATATTTTGTGATACTGTTTTATTTTTTCTCCTGGAGTCATTCTTTGAAATCTCTTGAGCTCTCTTACATCATCATTTCTTCCTCTCCCTTTAGCTACTCCACCTTCAGGAGCAAGTTAAGAAATGCCTGGGACTATCCACAAGAAAGGGATGGAAATAATTGAGACATTGATTTGGACATTAAACTTCTTGAACTGTGATAAAATGCATTTCTGTTCTTAAAAGCCATTCCTTTGGATTTGGGACTAACAGTTAATTCTGGCCTCCATTTAAGAACAGATAGTTCTTAAGACACGGCCTTGCTCAATGCTCACCCTCCTGAAGAGATCAATGAAGATCTGGGTGCTATAGGAGACTGTAGTGAAGAAAGTAGATAGTGGAGACAGACCAGTCAAGGGGCAGCCAGGCAGTGATGATGCATACAAGCTTCCTCTAGTTTCTGAAGCCTTCCTTTCCCCGAACCATCATGGTCTCAACTCTACCTTACAAATCCAAATGGACTGGAGAAGGTACACTGGTGGAGAGGGGAGCTGGAGGTATGGGGAAACCAGGATGGGTGAGCCCCTTCAGGTCAGTGGTTAGATTGGAGCTGCTGGAAGTGTAGAGAGGAGGAGGAGTGGAGGGACGGACCAACTGCAAGGATATACACATAAGCTCCTATTTGAAGGATGGGTATCAAAGGAGTGGGTTGAGGGAGAGGTCGGGCGGTGTAAGACATGACAGAACAACAATAATGTATAAAGTATTGAGGGTTGGTGGGAAGGAGAGAGCAGGGGAAGAGGGGAAGGAATGGAAAAGCCGATACTAGGGGCTCAAGGGAAAAGGCGGATGATTGGAGAACGATAATAGCAGTGGTCATGTGAAGGTGCCTGGCACAATGTGTTTATTTATGTATTGTGAAAAACGATCTATGAGCCCCCAATGAAATGATTTAATAACAATAAAAAAAAAAAAAAGAAAACAGATAGTGCCCTGCAATGAGGAGGGAATCCTGTCTGGAGTCTTAAAGGTTTATCTTTAAATAAGCAGCCATATAAGTGAGGCACTAAGTCCAACCGTGTGTTTCTAGGATTGTGAATAATATACCTCAAATCCGGAGGGAAGCGCATCAGCTCTTGAATTGGGAACACTCATTTTGCAGAAAGCTCTGGGTGACAGTGGAAGCCCAACATTCATTTGCAGGGCCTCCACATGGAGAAAGTCTCCAGGGAATCCTCTTTCTGATTGTAGTCAAGGGATGCAACAGCCTCGTTATCTGACAGAGAACATCGTAAAATCGATTGTGGCAGGTGTAGTGAACATGTAATGCCTTCTTATTTGATCTCACTTTTCACTCATGTAAAGTTGTTTGCTTTTCATATTTCCTCTCTCTTTCTCTCTATCTTACACACCTTTCAAACCAACACAATTTAATGGAAGACACACGAGGAATTGCTAACCCTCCAAACTAATGACTCAGAAGTGATTGCTGGCACCTGTGTCTGTTTCTGAGCCGCTGCTGTTGTTGGGCACCGTGGGGAGGTTCTGACTCACAGCGACAATGCATCCAATAAAGCAAACCATGACCAGGTCCTGCCTCCTCCTCCCAACCGTCCACTCTTGCTGCCACTCTGTCAACCCCTCTCATTTCGCAGATGCCACAAGAGGCTGAGCAGTCACATCCCAACCCCTTCCCAAGGGTTGATTGTACACTGTTTAAACTCTTTTGATTCCAGTAATTCTATGTTTTCCTTAACAAAATAGACTGAAAAATAAACAAACATGAAAAACAGAAAGTTTTCACCAAAGGGCAAAGCATAATTGACTTCTTCACGGGGCCAAAGCTGTTCCTGATTCTCGTGTGGCAGCCCGTACTGATTCACCCAGACAGGGCTTCTTGCGACCTCGCATTGCACGCACTTTGGTTGTTCACCTATTTAAAGACACCTGTGTGAATGCTGTAGACGTCGTTTTCACTCATCTGCCGATCAACCTCAACTTTACCCTTTCTAAGTTATTTGCAAAAAGAAATAAAGGAAGAACAAGCTAAACAGTTTTATGTGTTATAGAATATCTAGCGCATCAACTCTTTGGCTTAAAATATTTCAGCAATATTTCTATACTAAAGCAAAGAACAGAATGGCCTCTTCAGCATGCCTAATGATGAAACCTATATGACCACTCAAAACTATCGCTCCATAATAGGGATTTCTGATTAGCCTCATTAATTTTTAAGCTAAAATAACACTAAATGAAATATTATTTTGGGGCCTAGTGGTGTAGTGGTTGAGTGCAGGACTGGGGCCACTGGCTTAGTGGTTCAAATCCAGCTACAGCTCTCCAGGAGCAAGGCTAAGTAGCTCCCATGACCACCAGAGGGCAGTGATGCCCCCCAAATATTATTTTATTTAATATTAATAATTTAACTAAATTTAAATTTAAATATTGTCCAGAACAGACAACAGAGCTTTGGGGTAATATATGGGTTTTTTTTTGGGGGGGGGCATCACTGCTCTCTGGTGGTGGGAGTAGGAGGCCCAGCCCCACTGCTGGAATTGAACCTCCGTCCCAGTGGGCCGCAGTCCCGTGCACAACCACTACGCCACCGGGGCTCAGCCCTAACATATGTTTTAAGATAGACTCCATGAACATATTATCAAAGACATGATGTGTTATAGCACATCAGGAATCACAAAACTCAGAACACCAAACCTTTTCTTGTTTAATTCTTTCTTAATCGTGTTTTTGTTTGTTTTGTTTTGTTTCAAACAGACCCTTGAATAAAGCAATGTTGTATTCCTACTTTCAATGTACCTGAAAAAATACAAACTTTGTGACGGCTATTTTCAGTCATCCCTGTGGGGGAGTCTGTGCCTCATGCAAACTGTTCAAGTGCTTCTGGAACTTCAAGTCTACCGCCTTCCTTTCTACGAAGGTCCTACAGTCTGAGTCCCCTTTCCTTGACATGCTTCCTGGTTCATCAATATGTATGAAAAATATTGCCTACACAGCTTCTAGAACCTCATTAAAACAGTTCCTGGGGTGCCTTGAGGATCTTCCTGTCTCTCAATTGGATAAACAAGTAACTTTTAGATAAATGAATGGATGCATAAGAAAAGGGGGCATCATGATCAAATTCCTTTTTCTCTATCAATTGAATAAAAGTACCATGAACTCTTGAAAAAAATGAAGAATGTTGGCTAGTTTTCGTTTGACCAGTTCTCTTTTTGTACTTCTGTTCTGGCAATGTCTCTGGGCTTTGCTCCAAGATTTGAAGTTCAGAGCTAGAACCTTGTGTTTGATAAATAAATCTGTAGTAAGCCTCTCCTTTTCCAATTCTCTCTTAATAAGTTGATTTGGAGTTGGCAATCTCTTTCTAAGTTCGTCATTTACCTTTGGATTAATTGGGATGTGATGGGCACCTCCAGGGCAAGCCCGACTCAAGGATGGGGCTACCGCCTTAGCCAATTGCAGCTCAGGGATCTCTGCTATAGGGGGTGGGGAAGGGCCAGGACAGGGAAGGGGACAGGGTTTGTGTGTGTGTGTGGGGGGGGAACACTCCCCGCTCTGGGATGTGGGCATGAGTCCACTAGGTGGACAGGGGAGTTGCAAGACCCACTGGGAGCTCTGGAGGCTGTGAGGGACATCTCTGCTTTCTCTTTGATTGAAGTTTTTCTATCTTTCCTCCAATTTTTGTGGTTTGTTCATTTGCTTCTGTCCTTTTTGTGTTTTATATGCTTTTCTGCATATCGAGTCCAGGATGGGTAGATCTAGAGAGTCAGTAAGTGGATAGGGAAGATTGGGTAAAATGGGGAACTCACAATAGTGAATACAGGAAGGAAATGTTCTGAAATTGAGTTGTAGGGGTGTTTGCACACATCTCCTTAATATGATTGAATGATCACCGGTCAATTGTTTGACACATGAAATATATTTCAATGAAACCCTTGGGGAAAACACCTATTTGTTGTAGTTGTTATGGAGGTACTAGGTAACTAATACACCAATGGTTATGTTACTTCATATGCCCATATACAAGGAAGGAGTCTACCGTCATCTCCACAGCTTCCCCTCACAATGCACTGCTGCACATTGCCTGTCATAGAGGTACGACTGATTTCCTTGGGGAAGCTTTTTCCCATGTTTCTCTTATTATGGTGTGAGTGACACATCTTTCCATGTCATTAAGAGTCCTTGCTATTGCTCTGACTTTATGCTCATTATCATGTCTGATTTTTCTATTTCTATTTTTCACATAATTATTCATTTTTAATTGTGGTCTATTTGTATTTTTTGAAAAGTTTGAGCTCTTGAAGCCCTAGCATGTTTATTCATTAACCATTCATTAACTTTTGTGCACCAGGCCCCATGAAGGCCTTGGGACTCGATGGAGATGAACTGGATGCTGACTTTCCTTCCAGAACCTACAGTCTGATCAGAGAGCCAGGTTGCTGTAGAAAGTAGCATGGGTAAACCCTAGGATCAAGGAAGGCACCAGGGCATCCACAGAGGAAGTCAAAGACAAGACAAAGGTAGGGAGGAGAGAAACAAGGTAGCACTTTCTAGGCAGGCAGGGAGAGGGAGGAACAACTTAGATTGAGGGAAGCCTGAGATGCCTTCCTCCCTCCCTCCTTCCTTCCTTCCTTCCTCCCTCCCTCCCTTCCTTCCTTCCTTCCTTTCTAAGTGCTCTTCTGTTGCCCTCATCCTCACCTCCCCACTTCAACACCACTCACTTTGTGAGTGCTAAATACATGTTCCCTGGATGCAGTAACTGAAGAAGCATTTGACGCAAAGGCCTGTTGAGGTGTGAGAAGGCCGGGCCAAGGTCATCCACTCCAACAGACAGACCATGGCAGCATCCTGCTCTTTCTCAATCCTCCCCTTGCTGGCAGGGCATGTGGCTGCTGACTTGGACTCCTCCTCACTTCCAAGGGGCTGGCCTATCAAACTTACTTCCAGATCTTTCTTTTCTTCCGCTCAGCTCCTTGCTTCACTCTCACCATCACCCTTTTCTCTCCCTTTTGGTGTGCATCCCTGCCCCACGCCACCAGCCAATTTCTTAGGTATTATGAGTCAATTTAATATGATTCGTCCCTTTCTAATAATCACACCACTGCTCCCCACCTCTCCCTTCAGACTCTTCAAAATGAGAAAGACAGGGCACCAACGAGTGTATTTTTTCTTGCCATTTCTCTCCAAAACACGTAATCTCTGTGGAAAGCAGCTTTTCTTTCTTTTTTTGTTGTTACTTATAATCAAACATTTATTAAGGTAGACCACCTTGTAATAGTAACGTGAAGAGATGCTTGACATGGCAATTGTAGAATTATGTGTATTTCAGTTTCTTTTCTTTTAAATCATTTTATTTGGAGCTCCAGGGTATTAAAATCTTGAAGCCAAACAAGTAGCCATCTAGCAGGGGAGCACAAAGACCACATGCAAAGGGCACACCAGTGGTTTGATGATGAGGTGTTGACAGGAACAGGCATCAGAAGTTCCAAAATAAACAACCTCCTTGAGGTGACGGAGAGGGGTCAAAGTGGAGACCCAGAGCCCATCCATGTATAATGGATGTTCCCATGCAGAGTGACTGTACAAAGCAGAACCTGCTTCCAGGGGGGCTTAGCACCTACAAAACACGCCATACTTCTCTGGTTCTTTAATCCTTCCTCCCCCCTCTATTATGATATCGGGAGAGCAGCCTTTCAAAGTTGATTAGGGAAACACCCTTGGGCTCAGAGCTAAGTTTAAGTACTGTGAGTGCCTCTCCCCACCACTCATTACTCTATTACTGGGAACAACTGACTTTAGCTTTCTTGGAATGCCATTTGTATATTGATCAGAGGAGAAAGGTGGGGGTGGGGAGGGCAAATTCATCCTAATCCTCAGCTCAGGTCCTGGACCTAAGGGCACGCTGGAAAACCTGAAGGCCTAATTCTTCCATTAGTAGATCGTTCTCCCTTCCCTCCTCTATTTGCACGTGACTGCACGGACTTTGGCAGAGCAGAGACTGACCTAGACTAATGGTCCCCGGCAGACACTGCCACCACCTGAAACTCTGCCCAAGAAGATGTCAAATACTCTCAAGATCGATCCATGAAACCAACGCAGTTTCGCTCACTGTCTCTCTCCTTCTGATCCCCTGCCTCTTCTCTTTGCCAAGCTTCAAATTGTGTAGGGTAAATGTGAAGGAAACAAACTTTTCTTTTGGGGGGGTGGGGGAGAGAGAGAGAGAGAGAGAGAGAGAGAGAGAGAGAGAGAGAGAGAGAGAGGTTGTGGGATATTTGCACACAGCTACCCTCTCCCTTTTCCTCTTTCCGTTTGTCCTGTAAACAGGCACATTCCCCACCGGGTTGAGTGAAACCCCTGATTTGCTGAGTTCTTTGATGCTGGCATAGTTCTGAAGTAGATGTTGGTAAAGAAACGCTCCCATTTGATGTTGGGAAAACCAAACAAAAGAAACACATGCAAAGGAAGAAAGAAAATAACCCAGCCTTTTATCTCAGTGCCCCTCTAAATTGCCAAAGGTCTTACTGTAGAGAGAATGAACAAGGGGGACCTTCTCTTTCTATCCTGCTAGGCAGCCATGTGAACATCAAAGCTCTCAGGACTCTGGGAGGGAGTTATGTGAGGACTCAATGAGGCTTGGCTACTTTAAGGCAGGCTGGATCCTTTCTGGAAGTTGGGCTGCTTGTGATGGGACTGTTGGACAGGAGGAGGAAGAGAGAAAGGAGCTGGCAATATTAGGATGAGAAAGGAAGACGCTAAGGAATCTTAAATGGAATTCATGGAGAATGCTCTGTGGTATGCAGTCAAGACACTGGCTTCTATTGGAGAGCTAGAAGGCCAGAAATGCATGGTGCTGGGTGTTGTTGAGTTAAATCAGACTCATGGTGATCTAAATGCACAACAGAAAACAACACTGCCCTGCCCTGTGCCATTTCAAGATGGGAGCAAGGAGAATACTTAGCTTTTGTTCTTCTTCGTGTGCATATATAATGTACTCTACAATCACTTCTCTGTCTTTTGGCTAAGATCAAGTGTAGTATCTGTTCTTATCAGTTTAATATCTGATACGTCCTCTATCTGAGGACAATATATTAAATGGACTTTTGGAGCAGGGACATAGATTGGAACTCATTCCATCCACTCCATGCACTGACCTGGCATTGCAGTACTTCCAGGAACAGTGCACTCCCTCAGGGGGAAATTTACCTGGTTCAGAAAGTTAGACCTTTGCTTTTGTAGCTTTAACCTGATCTATGATTTGACAATTGAACTATTTGGCTTGTAATTAGGGTTTCTTCTTTCTTTATTTTAAGGTAGGCAGCACTTCCTGAGTATTATGCCCTTTTGTAATTCCCTTATGTTTCCCTTCACTATTTTTTTTTTACAGCAAATTGCCTTCTACATTCCCTGTCTTTGTCCTTTACTGTTTTTTAAATTCACTTTTTAATTTTACTGTAAAAAAGAAATTTCAAGAAAAAATAATGTACTCAACAAACCCCCAAAACTGAAAAACCAAACTCACTGCCATTGAGTGGATGCCAACTTGCAGTGAATCTAGGGGAGGGTTGACCTGGGCCCCTGTACATTTCTGAGACTGTAACTCTTTATGATAATAGAAACCCCTGTCTTTCTCCCTTGGAGCAGCTGGTGGTTTCGAACTGTAGACCTTTGGGATAGCAGTCCAACACAAAACCACTGTGAGGGCTCACCCAGGACTTGCGAGAAATACTTTACAGATTGCATAGTTTTACTTAGTTCTCATGAAGGGAAGATTATTAAAGACCAAACCCAAACAAAAAGAACTAAACACATCATCATCAAGTCGATTCTGATTCATTGTGACTCTGTATTACGAGTTGAATTGTGTCTCCTCAAAATATATATTGTAAATTATAACTTTTGCTGACCAGAGATGTGTGGGTTTATTGGACAGCTCTATTTTGAAATATGTGAGTTGTCTTAAGTCAGTATTAACTTGAACGTAATTTGGGGGGAAACCCTAAAATAAAGAAACCTTATTATGTCTAGCACTAAGCCAAATTAATAAATATTTTGATTTTCCAGGGGTCCTTTAGGAAATCTTAAAATCACTTTAGTGCAAATTATACATTGTGAATTTTATTTTAGTTTAGATTTAGGATTTGGTTTATGGAAGACAGAAACAAATAAATAACTAAACACATGAATGAATAAATAAATAAAAGTTTTCAGGAGACTAGAACACTTCCAGTAAGAAATAGGGTCAATGACAATGTTAGGTTGCTCATTTCAAAGCAGAGCGTTCTGTAGAGAGAGGAAGAGGCACTAGGAGTTGGACTGAAACAACAGTATTTATCATTGCTAGGTACAATTGAGTTAGCCGTGACCCATCGCACCACAGCAAACAGCAGAGTGAGAAACACTGCACAGTCCTGTGCCATCTTCACAAATATTATTTTTCCAGAGCCCATGGATGCAGCCATGGTGTCAAACCATCTCGTGGATGGTAACAATGATATTTAGATAACAAAATATTTGAAAGAAATATGATCATAAAGAACATTTGTGCATTCCTAGGGAAGAAGGTTTTAGTTTCTTAAAAGCATGCTAAAGTCAATACACACCAGAGGTGTCCATTCTACTTACGCAAGGAACCTTTGTGATTTAGAGAATTTCACAAAAAATAAACAACCCTTCATAATACAGATGAAGCCTGTCAACAGGACTTGAGGAAACAATCTATCAAAACTCAGTAAACTTTGCAGATACAGTGTTTGGGACAAATAATATCATCAGAATAAGAAATCAGTTTGGTAAAATAGGAGTTTACATTTCTTATAACCTTATAAATTAATTAGAAGTATTGCTAGATTTTTAAATTAGTAAACCTGTACATGTTTAGTAAGAACAGACACAGACTTATAAACCTGCTGATTCATGTCAAATAGTCATTCTCTTCTCCTAGGTATATGTTTTGAATTTATGTTAGCTAAAATATACACAACCACACAAAGGGAAAGCCCTAACAACTCAGGCTTCCAGCTGTCTCTCACTCAACAGCAGTAAGATCTCCATGACAATAAAGCCAAACATTCCCAAGCCTAAACCCCAGCCCCAAATGAACAATCTAGATTCTCTAAAACCTTTTACTTAGCAGGGAAGTGACCCCTGTTAATGATTATTTAGTCAAGAGAGATAATCAAATGACTAGTAGGGATCACCTTACTAACTATAAATGAACTGAAAAATAAAATATAAAAAATTTAAAATAACCAAAATTAGTAAAGAGCAGAATAAAATTAGAAAAAGAGAAAGTCAGCAAACTTAAAAAAATCATTTTATTGGGGGCTCTTGTAGCTCTCATAGCATTCCATACATCACTTGTATCAAGCATATTTGTATATATGCTATCATCATTTTTTAACTTTCACTTTCTATTTGAGCTCTTGGTATCAGCTCCTCTTTTTCCCTCCCTCCCCCCATTCTTGCAACTCCTTGATAAATTATATATTATTATTGTTTTCATATCTTTAAAATAAATCATTTTCTTAGGGGCCCATACAGCTCTAATCACAATGCATACATCCATCCATTGTATCAAGCACCTTTGTACATTTGTTGCCGTCACCGTTCTCAAAACATTTGCTTTCTGCTTGAGCCCTTGGAATCAACTCCTCATTTTTCCCCTCCCTCGTGAATCCTTGATAATTTATAAATTATTATTATTTTGTCATGTTTTACAATACCTGATATCTCCCTTCATCCACTTTTCTGCTGTCCATCTCCCAGGTTATATGTCGACCCTTGAAATTGGTTTTCTCTTTGTATGCAACCCACCCTTCACCCTCCCCGTATCTCCACTTTCACACTGGTCCTGAGGTGGAAGTTCATCTATCCTGGAGTCCCTGTATTTCCAGTTCCTATCTGTACTAGTGTACATCCTCTTGTCTAGCCGGATTTGTAAGGCAGAATTGGGATCATGATAGTGGTGGAGGAAGGAAGAATTTAGGAACTAGAGGAAAGTTGTATGTTTCATCATTGCTATACTGCATCCTGACTTGCTGGTCATTTCTCTGTGACTCTTCTGTAAGAGGATGTCCAGTTGCCTACAGATGGGTCTTGGACTCCCAATCTTCACTCCCCCTCATTCACAATGTTTTTTTTGTTGTTGTTCATTGATGGCTGATACCTGATTCCTTCGATACCTCATGATCACATAGGTGTGTGTGCCTTTTCCATGTAGGCTTTGTTGTTTCTGAACTAGATGGCTGCTTGTTTATCTTCAAACCTTTAAGACTCCAGGTGCTTTATCTTTTGATAGCTGGGCACCATCAGCTTTCTTCACCAATTTTGCTTTTGCACCCACTTTGTCTTCAGTGATCATGTTGGGAAGATGAGCATCGTGGAATGCCAGTTTAATAGAACAAAGTATTCTTGCATTGAAGGAGTACTTGAGTTGAGGCCCAATATCCTTCTGCTATCTTAATACTAAACCTATAAATATATGCACATAGATCTTTTTCCCCATCCTCATGTATATGCCTTTATTTAGACCTCTATAAATGCCCCCTCATTCTTTCCACTATTTCCTTTTACCTTCCTCATGTTCCACTATCATATTCAGCCTCTGGCTGGGTATCATTAATCCCTCTCAGTTGCATTGCCCTTGATCCAGCCCTTCCAGGACTTCTACACTCCCCTTGCCACCAATTTTGGGTCACTTGTTGTGTACCTTTGCCCCTGGGTTTGGTAACACCACTTCCTTTCCCCCACGTCCTCCTCTCACATATCCTGCCAGAACTGTCAGTCCCATTTTCCCTCCAGATTATTTATCCAATCTATCTCATCTAGACTGACCTGTGGTAATAATAACATGCACAAAAACAAGACATAGCAAAACAAAACAACTAAAGAAAATAAAACAACAACAAAAAAAGGAAAGAAAAGAAAAGCCTGTAAATAGTTCAAGGACTGTTTGTTGCCTTTTAGAAATGCTTTCCAGTTGAGTCTGATGGGGTGCCATGTCCCGGTCCCAAAGGCTATTTTTGGTACTCCCTCGGGATTTCTTTGCTTTGCTCCCCTTACTGTTCTGTTGCACTCCTTCAGTGTTTTGCCTTGGTGTGGTGGGGTCAGAATGGGTGCAATTCTTACACTGTGTTTACCGTGTTGTCCCCTAGAGAGCAATGGGTCAGTGAGGGATGTTGTGACTCATAGTGGGGCTGGCAATATGGTCTTCTATGTAAATTGACTGCCCTAACCAGGGATATCACCCTCAAGGCTTGGTGGGCCAGGATGTGCTTCACTCTCTCTTCCTTCCCTTCATTTGCTCCCATGTGCTGTGGTCAGACATGTCCCTATCCTTGAGCTGTAGCTTCAGTGTTGTTCTGGGGGGAGGGGTGGCTGTTCACATAGTTGAGTTTGGGGCTGGCCCATTAGGTTTCATATCTTACACTGACCCATGTCTCCCTTTACCCACATTTGTGCTTTTCATCCCCTTGGGGAGAATTATGCATTAATTGCTTCCCACTTCTTCCTCTCCTTTTCCAACCTCCCCCCTACACTCCTGGTATTGCTACTCTTATTTCTTTTCTTTTTAAAAAAATCATTTTATTGGGGACTTTTGCAGCTCTTATCACAATCCATATACACATCAATGTGTCAAACACATTTGTACACATGTTGTCGTTAAAAAAAAATTCTTTCTACTTGAACCCTTGGTATCAGTTAATTTGTCCCCTCCCTCACCCTCCTTCCCTCATGAGCCTTTGATAATTTATAATTTTTTCCATGTCTTACACTGGCTACTCCTATTTCTGTTCAAGCACACTCCTATTGATACGTTGATTGCTGGGTGTCAAGAACCATGGAAGTGATGGGGCTTGAACTCAAGTTCAAACTCTCACTCATTGTTGTCTAATCTAATCTGACTCAGAGCGACCCCCCTAGAGAAAAGACTTGATGTGTCCTTGTGCGTTTCTGTGGCTGTAGCTCTTTTCTGGAACAGAATGCTTCCTCTTTGAACCACAGAGTATCTGGTGTGTTGAGCCTCTGACCTTGCACTTAGCAGCCCAATGCATAGTCCACTACACCACCAGGGCTCATAGTGGGTCCTACATTA
>PVJH01008809.1:0-83128 GCA_004026705.1 Nesogale talazaci | reverse complement strand
CTTTCTCTGAGAATCCTAGGAAGTGTTGTGCTATTTCCCTCATGGAGATGAGAGACCATGTCCCCAGTTTTTGGGAAATACTTGACTGACAAGACACGATGGCAGCGTGTCCAGGGAACTGGAGGAGCCGGAGGAGAAGCCACATGGCCTTACCCTGATAGAACAAGAACTCTGAAGTCAGGAAAGGCACAGAAAGACCCCTGCAAGCGTTGAGATGCTTCTACTGCTGCTGGAAACACAAGACTCTGCACCCACTGGTCTGTGATTGACCTGGTGTCATTGCACATGCTTCGTGAATTGGAAGACTGGCTATAGACTGGTGAGTTATAGACGGGTTTTGGACATTTGGGCTAATATCGAACTTATGACATTGGACTGGAATGGGTTGGGATGCTTTCTCAATGTTCCATTCCTCTTGTATATAAACGTTTCCCATATATCCATATGTGTGTTTATGAATTTGTTTCTCTAGTCTACCTGGACTAACACAGGCAGCATGTTTGCAGATGTGCTTGATACAGATGATGTATTGAATGCTATAAGAGCTGTAGGAGCCCCCAATAAAATCACTGGAAAAAAAAGAAAGTGACTTATCAAATTTTAAAATTTTCTGAGTAAATGCAACCAGCCACGTATTCCCAAATTTGAGTATGAATAAAAACAGAGGACACAGCTCAGTTCTTTACTACATGCCTGTGTGAGCTGTAGCCCTCTGCTTTCTGACAGAAAAAAAAAATCACTTTTCAGGTTTCAGTAATTCCTCTCGGCTACATTGCTCTTGATCAAGCCTGACCAGGCATCCTAAACCCTCCTTGCCATTGAACTTAGAGCACTTGTTATTCCCTTGTTCCTGGGTTTGTTGGCACCCCTGTTCCTTTCCCCCGCCTCCCTCTCTCCCCTGCAAACTGTAGGTCCTGTATTGTTTTCTCCTCTGGATTGTTTATCCCGCATATCTTTTTTTTTCAATCCTGTATATCTTATCTAGATAGACATGCAGAGATAATCATAAACACAAAAACAAGAAAGAGCAAAATAAAATAAAGCAGCAACAGCAAAACTAATGCCTCGGGCTGAGCTCTGGTGACGTAGTGGTTGTGCGCAGGACTGCAGCCCACTGGGACGGAGGTTTAATTCCAGCAGTGGGGCTGAGCCTCCTACTCCCACCACCAGAAAGCAGTGATGCCCCCCCCCAAAAAAAAAAAAAAAAAACTAATGCCTCCCCAAAGAAAAGAAAAGTCTATAAAGAGTTCCAGATCTGTGTGTTGACCATTCTGATGGGGTACCATGTCCTGGTGCCAAAGTCTGTTTTTGGTATTCCTGGGGACTTCATTGCTTTGCTCCCCTTGCTGCTCTGAGGCTCACCCTCACCATTTTGCTCAGACATGGTAGAATCAGATCAGGCACAGTTCCCCAACTGGGAGTTGACTGCCCTCTTGACCCATCCTGAATTTCTCCTAGGTTTAAATATTTCTCGTTTGTTCCTCAACAGAAGTGTTTGCTCTTATTTTAATATTATATTAATTAAATAAATTGATAAAACTGTTGAAAAAAACCACCTGTAACTGAAATCTATCTTTTTTTTCCTGAGGAGCGGGCTGCCGATCTGAATAAGCCAGTTGCCAGTTCGTCAACTTTCATCAACACATAGCAAGATGCTACAGTGCTGCACAGGGTGTTTGATGGCTGAGTTTGCAGAACTAGGTCCCCAGGGCTTTCCAGCAATGCACTTCTAGGTGAACCTTAGCAGCCAACAGGAAAATGATATACCCTAGCCTGTGATATACCTAGCCTGTGGGTCGTGACCAAGTTACGACATTAGCAAAATTACAGTTATGAGGTACCAATGAAAATAATTTTAGGGTGGGCTGAGCCCTGGTGGTGTAGTGGTTGAGTGCAGAACTGCGGCCCATTGGCTTGGTGGTTCAAATCCAGCAGCAGCTCTCTGGGAGCAAGGTTGGGTAGCTCCCATGACCACCAGACGGCAGTGATTCCCCCCCCCAAAAAAAAATAAAATAATTTTATGGTTTGGGGGTCATCTCAGCATGAGGAACTGTATTAGAGGGTCATGGCATTAGGAAGGTTGAGAACCATTGCTTATAAGACCTTTAAACTCAAGATGTACAAAGTTAAATTTATAATCTCTCTGGTCTCTCAAACCTTCTAGCTTCTTCTCCTGGATCCACTATATAAATTGGTTACTCAAACTCTCTTAGATTTGCTTTGTTTTGTCTTGCATTTGAGCTAGAAAAGTAAGAGTCTTTAAGTCCTCATCACATATACTTTGTATTCCCAAGTCATCCTCGCCTTCATGTGTTAGCCAGAATTACTTTCTTGCATTTGAAACTACTTCATAGCCACCCCACACCCATTTCTTGAGCTCTTTTAGTGGCCATTCCTGATGGGCAGGTGAAAATTAGAAAGCTTTAGCATCGCACACGCCCCTCCCCACCCCCATTTCTTGGTTCCCCTTCGTTCTCTAGCTGACACTGCTGTTGCTGGCCTGTGAGCAGATTCCAACTCACAGAGAGACTGCAGTCAGGACAGGAGCAGACCACCAGGTTCTATCTCCAGAAGAGCAGCTCAAACTTCAAATGATTATCCCATGCTAGCCCACTGCAGGGCTCACGCACAAGGACCCTCACTTGCATGAATTAGGGTGGCTTTTTTTCCCCTGCGTCACTGCCGTGGTGGGAGTAGGAAACCAAGCCTGGCTCCTGGAGAGCTGCTGCTGGATTTAAACCATCAAACCTGTGGACTGCAGCCCCACACACAACCACTGCGCGACCAGGGCTCAGCTTGGGGTGGCTTTTTACTTGGGATATATTATAATATTCTCCTCTGCATTCAGCTGCAAATTCCTATGGGGCAATCACCATGCTTTGAATGGCTGGCTGAATTCCGCAAAGCCTAATAGGGTGGCGTGGACATACGTCCTCAGAGCCATGGCATTTAACACCCTACCCTGCTGCTTTGTTAAGAAACAGATACGCATTCTGGTTTTCTCTGTCACTCACTAACCCTGTGACTTGGGCCGCGGACACAGGGTTTTCTTTTAGACCTCAGTTCCCTTGCCTCTCAAATAAACTCTACAGAACTAAACTCACTGCCTTGGATCCATTCTAGCCCATAACAATCCGCCAGCACAACGTGAACAACCTCTTTGGCCTTCTGAGATTTTTTATCTAGACAAGAGAAGACAACTTTATATCTCTGCCCTGGAGTCCCTGGTGGATTTGAGTCACAGATCTTGCAATTAGTCGTCTGTGCATTGGAATGTTCTCACTGGCTTGAAATAGCAGTGCCAGCTACAGAGATAAAGGGGTCCTCAAGAAATGGGGACCAGGTGGTGTATGTGCCCAGCTCCATCTTCCCTACAGGGCCCAAACGCTGGGTTACTGTAACAGTACAGCTGAACACTAGAGGGCAGCGTGGCCTAAACTCTGCTAGGAAGCGAGTGTAAGGGACCCTTTAACAAATACTGTTGGCCCTAGAGAGAATGCAGTTATCTGCTTAATGGATCCTTCCCCCTGGCTTTAGAGTCTATGCATGTCATACACCTTTAAGTTGGATGTGCCTGAAGCATTTCATAGAAGGAGATGCAAGTGGGTGGGTTGACTACTTCATAACCCCCACGTAGAGGACCTGACATTTTCTTTCTTTCTTTTTTTCTGGCATCACTGCCCTCTGGTGGAAGTAAGAGACCCAGCCCTGCTCCTGGAGAGTCACTGCTGGATTCGAACCGCCAACCCTGTGGGCCGCAGTCCCGCACACAACCACTACACTACCGGGGCTCAGCCAAGGACCTGACATTTTCTTTTCCATCTTTTTGTCCAGGGTCACATAACTAGAATCCTTTGGGCATCAATAAATTCTTATCATACCCTGAGGGAAACTGCATAATACATCGAAGGAATTAGAATTTTATTAATTCTATTTTCTGTTAATTCTATTTATTAATTCTAATATTTTATTATTGACCGAAAGCTTTCAATTCACTGAAATTCTCTTTTTTCCCTTGTAGGAAAAAAAACAAAAACATCTGAGTTCTGGCTTTATCCTATGGGCTGTGGGGGGGGAAAAAACTTGCTGATAAAGATTTTGAAAGTGGGGCTGAGCCCCGGTGGCGTAGTGATTGTGCACGGGACTGCGGCCCACTGGGATGGAGGTTCGATTCCAGCTCCACAGAGCAAAGGCTGGGCCTCCTACTCTCACCACATGAGGGCAGTGATGCCAAAAAAAAAAAAAAGATTTTGAAAGTGAATTAAAGATAGATCTAGGGTAAATTGACACTTTACTAAAACTCTAAAACAAACTCACTGCCAGTGAGTCTATGCTAACTCAGAGAGACGTCCAACAGTCTTTAAGGACGTGTTCGCTCTTGGTTCCAGACTGCTGGCCTAGCAGTGAGTAGCTCAACCCGTTACCACAATGCCACCAGAGCTCCTCATTTTGTCCAGGAATTCTCCCTTTTTTTTTTCTTTTTGCTCACTACTTGACAGATGAGGACATCCCATAAATCCGTTCAGTTCACCTGCAATCCTACCCAAGTCAGGCAACTGGAAAAAGACATTCTTTTATTTTTTTCCCAGGCATCACTGCCCTCTGGTGGTTGTGGGAGCTACCCAACCTTGCTCCTGGAGAGCTACTGCTAGATTTGAATCGCCAAGCCAGTAGGCCACAGTCCCACACTCAACCACTACACCACTGAGGCTCAGCCCAAAGAAGGCATTCTTAGGGGACAAACTCATGACAGCAGTTAACTAAACCTCACAGTGGTAGACCAGCATCCCATTCTTTTGACCACACCTAACCTAGGGGGGCTGCTGGAGGGCACAGAAGGGGAGACTTTTCTTCTGGCTACTGAATGGTCAGGGACGAAGTTGGAGCTCCTCTGATATGGCCCAGGTTTGGGGCAAAAAGGACATCAGGGAGACTCCAACTCACTGGAGGCTAGAGGTCACTCATTCAGCTTTGCTTTAAGATGAACAAAGACTTGGGGCTTATCAACGGAGACCCTTTCGTTCCTCTGCCCCTCTATCCCAGGAACTTTGACATCACTTCAGTATCAACCAGGAGACTTTTTTTTTTTTTTAATTTTATTGGGGGCTCTTCAGTACATCATTTGTATCAAGCACATTTGCACACATTTCTACATGCATTTCCCAACATTTTCCACTTGAGCCCTTGGTACAAGCTCCTCTTTAAAAAAACAAAAAAAACTCACCCTTCCCCTCCCCCCCTTTTTTTTAAATGAATCATTTTATTGGGGGGCCCCATACAACTCTCATCACAAGCTCTAACAACATCAGTTGTATGCAGGCCACCTTTACACACCCATTGCCATCATCACTCTCAAAACATTCTCCCTCCCTCCAGGCCCCCATTATCAGCTCCCTATATTATCCTTCCTCCCCCCCTTCCCCTTAAACCCTTAGTAATTTACAAATTATTTTTTTCATCCTGTACACTGTACAATGTGTCCCAACACTCACTTCCCTGTTGTCCGTGCCCCAGAGAGGAGGCTACGTGTAGATCCCTGAAGTTGGTTCTCCCTTTCTATCCCTCCATCCCTCCACCCTCCTGGTATTACCACTCCTATTACTAGTCTTGATGGATCATCTATTCTAAGTTTCCCATGTTTCCAACTTCACTGTACATCTCCTGGTCTAGCTGGATTTATGTGGTAGAATTGGGGTCATGATAGTGGGTGGTAGGCAGCATGAGAACTAGAGGAAGGTTGCATATTTCATAGCTCCTACCCTGTATCTTAACTTACTCATCTCCTCCTTGTAACCCCTCTGCAAAAGGATGTCACCTCACCATTGATGGGTTTTGGGTCCCCAATCTGTACTCCCCCTCATTAATAATAATATAATTTTAGCTCATTGATGCTTGACACCGGATCCCTTCATCACCTCATGATCACACAAGCTGGTGTGCTTCTTCCATGTGGGCTTTATTGCTTCTGAGCTGAATGGCCCCTTGTTTACTCAAGCCTTTAAGTCCCCAGAATGCTGTATCTTTTGGTAGCTGGGCACCATTAGCTTTCTTCACCACATTTGCTTATGCACACATTTGTCCTCAGTGATCATATCAGGAAAGTGAGCATGCAAAGTTGTGCTTTTGAGTTCTTGAAGCCTGATCTCTCATCCCTTTGACACCTCATGATTCCACAAGCTAGTGTGCTTCTTCCATGTTGGCTTTGTTGCTTCTGAGCTAGATGGCTGCTTGTTTACTTTCAAGCCTTTAAGTCCCCAGATGCTCCATCTTTTGATAGCCGGGCACCATCAGCTTTCTTCACCACCTTTGCTTATGCACACATTTGTCTTCAGTGATCATGTCGGAAAGGTGAGCATTTTGGAATGCCAATTCCATAGAACAAAGTGTTCTTGAACCAAGGAGATACTTGAGTGGAGGTCCAATGCCCATCTGTTGTCCTACTACTAATGCTATAAGTACACACATTAATCTCTTTCCCCATCCTCACTTATAAATATATGCCCTTGTACATACCTGTATTTGAACCTCTATAAATGTTCATTATTCCCCAGTTCCTTCCTCTATTTCCATTTGCTTCCCTCTTGTCCCACTATCATGCTCACTCTCCATTTGGGCTTCAGTATTTTTTAGAAGACAACTTATATATGCCTAATATGAGTCTGAAAGCTTACAGGTCCCTCCTATTGTGCTTTCCTGCTTGAACTAGGCCCAAGGACAGATGTTACCTGCAGCAGGGCCCTCAGAAACCAGCATTTTTAGCCTCATCTAAGCCATAGCATTCAGAACTCTTGCCTGTGGGTGGTAAATACACTTACAGGCTCCATGGTAGTTCCAAATCCAAACCAGTTTCTGGAAATCTTCATTTTGAGCAGATGCCTTGAGTGGAGGCTCTACTAAGGCTCTAGGGCATGGCACCCTCCCTTTAACACCCACTGTGAATGTGTCAAGGAGCCCTGTTGGTGTGCTGTTTAGGTATTTGGCCTACATGCCTCAAGGTCAGCAGCTCAAACCTGCCAGCTGCTCCTTGGGAGAGAGATGGGCTTTCCCGTCTTGCTAAGTTACAGTCTTGAAAACTCACAGGGGCTATTCTACCCTGTCCTATAGGATCATTATGAGTCTCAACTCGAAGGGCAGTTTTTGGTGTATGGTGTTAGGGGGGAGCAGTGTTGGGCTCCCCCCGAAGCTCCTGCTGGGTGAAGGTCTCAGACTTGGGCAAAACTTCCCGGGATCTCACTTAGGTACGATTAGAAAGTGAGGGGTAGAGAGGCTGTCAGAGAAAACACTTTTACGTGCCCAAAAACCAAAAACAGAACACCCACAAAAGCCAAAAAGGTCATGGAAAGTGCTCAAACTCAATTACTAGTTAGGTCTAGGTCGAGGGGGGAAAAAAGCCTAGAGAACATGATGTCTGGAGAGAAAAGCATCAGAGTGACAGCCCAGAAAGGCTAATTTGTGCAAATAAACTCAACATCCTCATGTGAATTTTATTTTTGAAAGTTCTGGGATACTTTTTAACCAGACTTCAAGAATTTCAGGGTCAAACATAGTATTGTTATTGTTTTTGTGGGACTTAGGGGCAGGGGGAACCCTTGGTTAAATGGACTCCCAGGGGAGGAAACCATGTGTCCTGCTTCTAACGGGATTCTCTAGGGCCGGACAGCGTCACTGTGTGGAAAGGGATCTTCCAAAGTACCAACACAGATGAGTGTGTGGGTGGTGCAGACGCCAAGTTAAAGATCAGAGGGTTGAGTCCATACGGGGTCTCTTGAAATAAAGGCCTGGCGTCAGCTTCTGAAATAGCAGCCCCTGAAAACCTATGGAGCACAGCACTGTTCTGTCACCCAGGGTGGCAAAGACTTTGATTCAACTCTGTGGCAAACTGACGTGGCTGGTTCATTTCCTGTGACAAGCAGTCATCCAGCCCTGACTCTCCTTATTCATTATGCTTAGCCTTTTCTCCTACTTATAGCTCCTCTTCAGTCCAACCCCTTCTGCTGTCAGGCAAGCTATAATTAGTTTACAAGTGTGAAATTGTACCATAATCAGCTTTCATCATTGGGCGAAAACAAGATTTGTTGCTTTCTCTCCTCTTCACACATATGGACCCTGTAGTTTATCTTCAACACAAGCTTCCGGAAAGTCAAGACAAGTCTCACTTCATAGCAACCAAGCTTTCCCATACTGAGTCCTTTTCTGTTGCCTCTGTCTGTCATTTCACGTTCTTTGCTTCCCAGGACATCTGATCTGTAACACATGACCCTCTAAGCTCCCCTTGCATGTTCTGTGACACCTCATGAGACCTATTGTTGCGGCCTCGTCTGCAGGGAAATCAACAACCACCACTTTGGAATTTGGATATGATGGGAACAAATTCACAGTAGGTGCCCTTTCAGCGGGAATTTGCAGGAGGTCATGGAAAGACCTCCTCTTTCCCTCTCCTCCGTCTTATGGTCCATTGACTGTCCTCCATGGATATCAGCCCCCCCCCCCCCAATTCTATCTTCAAGTCCAGTGAAGGTAGCTCAACCTGGGCAGAGTAGGAAGAAAGATGACTACAAGGGCAGTCAGTTGAAGTCCATGGACCACAGAGTGGCCCTAAGCCCCAGTCAGTGATTCTCTCTGCCTCCTTGGGCCCTGCCTAGAGTTAAAGGCCAGGTCCACCTGATATTGCCTAAGGCTGCTAATTGAGATCCAGTTCCTGTACTTCCACTTCTCTTTTCAACATCCTTCTTAACTTCTGTCTGCTTCTGTATCACCTGCCTTCTCCTTCCTGCTTCCTTCTCTGAATCATGTGCGTTCCTCGGTGAGCATCGTGGCTTGCTCTGTCTTACCCCCTCCATTCCAAGTCAATCCACATCCAATCGGTTCAACCTGTGGGAAGCACATGGCATCCATCCAGAGTGGGTGAGCATGGCTACCGGGGACAGAGTCAAAAGCCAAGGCCTCGGCTGGCACCAGAGTAGGCACTGGCATCAGTTCATGTGTGCTGGGCAGACGAGCCCTCAAGAGCAGGCCCTCAAATCACCAGGATCAGCCACCCCCGAGCCTCTGAAGGGGCTGTGACTCCTGCCCTCATTGTTGGTGGCCCCTCCCGGTCAATGATGGGGAAGAATGAGGAGATTTTATCTATTTGTAGCAGTCCTGACAGGCTTGTCGAAGGCCTTCAACGTATCACTGCCTGTAGTAGGATTTTTTCTCTTTCCTTCTTTTCAAGTCTGTCACCAAACTCCTCGCACGCAGGCAGCAAAGGAGCGGAGTGAGGGGGAGATGAGAGAGATGACTTTAGAAGCAAGCAGTGCCCTGGCTGCCCTCTGAGAATGGCAGTCACAGGCTGACTTGCCACTTGCTGAAAACAGACCAGTTCTCCAGGTCCATTTCTCCTCGGTCGCCCACAGACTGCACACCCACCCAGGTGCTCCCATTTGTCATTTCCCTCCACCTCGCCTTTTTCATGGCAAGGACTGGTCTTTAGCAAACCAACGTCAATCTCACCCCTCTAACCATGACCCCATCCTCAGGGGCCTGGTCTTTTCTGGTCCACCTGTATAAAGAGATGTGAAAAGCTGACTCAGTAATAAGGGCAGGGATGACACTTCTCACACTTAGACAGTAAAAAAGAGTCCTATTTCTCTTCTAAGTATTTTGCTGTTGTTGTTTAAGTCACCAATATTCTTGGCTTTGCTGGGTTTCCAGAGCAAGGGGTTTCCATTCATTCTTGTGGCTTCTGTCTAGCATCTTCCACAAGGCTCACAGCCTTGCTTAGGAGCCAAGCCCCCATGGCCATGACCCCACTGACCATCCTTTTTTTTTTTAAGTGACCATTTATTTAGGAGTGATTGCTGACCATCAGTGGAAAGCAGCAGAACCAATATGACTTGCTGGATTGAAATCTATTCTGTTTATATTTCCAGAGGATGTGCTTAATTGTTATTTATTTTACTTTTTTTTTGGGGGGGGGGGACATCACTGCCCTGGTGGGAGTAGGAAGCCCAGCCTTGTTCCTAGAGAGCCTATGCTGGATTTGAACTGCCAACCATGTGGGCTGCAGTCCCACACACAATCACTACTCCACTGGGGCTCAGCCCTAATTGTTATTATTTTTTAAAAGTAACTTTATGCTGTGTTTCTGGTGATATTTTACACGGCAAGTTAGGTTCTTTTCTGACAATTCCAAGTAAATTAATGATTGTGAGTTATACTCAATTTGTGTAGTCCTTCCAGCCACAATCCCTTATGTCATATATAATAATTCTATATGTCACACACCTGTGGCTCTGGTCCTACTTTGGAGGGCATTATCTGCTAACAGACAGGAGTGTGAGGAGATTGAGTTCTGACATGAGGAGAGGCCATGATCGGACCTGCGCTTCGCTTAGTCGTTATCTTAGTTACTGTTGGAAGGAATTATACCCTACCATTGAGAGGCAAAAGGAAAATGTTCCCAGAGCAGTTGGCAGCGGCGGGGAGGACGGGGGTGGTGGTGAGGGGGGCAACTGACTGATTATGATTAGTAGAAAGAACTGGGAACATCTTGCTGGAGGCCCCAAGTCATATGTGCATAAATAAGATACTATCTGGGTGGAGATTAGATTATTATATTTCGGTGAAATTTGATTGCACCATGTAACTTCCAACAAACGACTTTTTCCTGCATGGCTCTGGTAAGATCGATCTTATCAGATGGGATTTGAATGCAATGCCAGACTTCAGCAAATACAAAAATCCACTGCAAAGCCAGAGGAGTGATATCTTACCAGCAGGAGCCCAGGGGTGGAATGAGTCCTCTGGCCTCAGTAACTGGGTTATCCCTGTGTGACCTTTGGACCTGGAGGGAACAATTCCAACCCTCGCATATCCTCAGAGTGATTTCTATGGGACACTGCAGGGACACTCAGAACTCAAAGATGTGAGGGGAAACACCCAAGGGAGGAGTGAGGGGGAAATGGAGCCAGCCAATCGCTATCTTGAAAGAATTGGACTTTGAGGTTTTTTTCAGTTTCCAACTTCTGGAAACTAACAAGGTATCAATTCTCATGAAAGAAGTTATTACCATTAAATGTCAGTAGTAACAAAGTCCACTTGGCTTCAATACACTTTCATTGTGCTGTGGCCGTTTCCTTTCCAATACCCCAGTTTACTTCCCCCCCATTGTCTCCTCTTTGCCATAGATGATGTTGACTTTCTGATGATCTTTTTAGAAGAAGCTATTGTTATGTTGCAGTAAGTGCTATTGAGTTGGTCCCAACATTTTTAATTCAATGATAAGAGTGGAGAGTTATGGATCCACCACTCCGATTTCAGAACATTTTCTTCATTCTTGTTTCCATTACTATTAACTCCTTGTTTCCCCCACAGCTTCTGCCCTCATAATCCTAAAACACTATTAAGTCTGAGTGTTGTCTCTACAGATTTACTTCTCCTGATATTTATATTACAAAGAATCATTCAAGCCTCAGAAGATGCAGTAGGGCCCACGCACTCCCACCCCCCATTCATTGCCTAAGTCAGTCTCCTAAAGAGCTCAAGCATCTGCAGACACTCTTCATCAGAGGATGGAACTTTGAAACAATGGAGGAGAGATGGCGGAGTCATCTGTCTCACAGGGGGTGGGGGTGGGGTGGGAGGACACTCACGGACTGTGTGGTAATGATCGATCCACCCACCAAGCGCTACAGAAGCTCTGGACATGGCTCTTCCTCTACCGCAGCGGAGTGGGACATAGCCACAAGGGCAAGGCCACACAGAGTGGATGGAAGAGCTGTGGAACCAAAAAGACTCTCCAAGACCAGGTGCCCGAATAGTGGGTTAAGATCTTTGACTCCTGGCATCAAAGAAGACAATGGAAGAGCCCCACTGATGAGATGGTTTTGAGTACTGTGGGGAAAGTAAAATTTTGACTGAGCCGTGGCAAGAAAAGGGGTTTTGCTTTTGTAACTTTGCAGGATCATGATTTCATTGATAAGATTGCCAGTCGGAAATGCCATACTGTGAATGGCCACGACTGTGAAGTAAGGGAAGTCCTGTTGAAGCAAGAGATGATCAGAGTCTCTTCCAGCCAAAGAGGTCAATGTGGTTCTGGAAACTTCAGTGGTGGTTGCGGAGGAGGTTTTGGTGGAAAGGACAACTTTGGCTGGGGTAGAAACTGCAGTGGTCGTGGTGGCTTTGGCAGCCGCCATAACAATGGTGAATGTAGAAACAGTGGGGATGGTTATAAAGATTTTGTAATGATGGAAGGAATTGTTGAGGTTGAGGAAGCTACAACGATTTTGATGATTATAACAATCTTCAAACTTTGGACCCATGAAGGGAGGAAGATTTGAAGGCAGAAGCTCTGGCCTCAATCAATCAATATTTTGTCAAATTGTGAAATCAAAGTGGCTCTGATTTTGGTTGAAGCAGTAGCAGGCACTCTGGCAGTGGCAGGAAATCTTAATGACTGCCAGGAAACACAGCTTGGCAGGACAGGAGAGCGAGAGAAGTCACAGGGCAGTTACATGCTACAGCAGGTCTGTGGCATCTCACTTTGTTGGCTTCTTATTTGGAAACTATAAGCTATTTAAGACCCCAGACACTATCTGATACTCAGGCACTATCTAGATTCTTCACCAGAGTTTTCTATAGAATCCATTATTCTGATTTTTCTTCATGATGGTGAGCATTGAGCAGGGCCATAATTTTTCTTAAGTTGGGAGCCAGAATTTAAGGCAAGTCCAAAATACATTCCTGGATCTATGGCTTTTTGTTTTATTTTACGTGCTTTGGGCTCTCCTGAGGGACATCTTTGTTTATTTATGGTAGAGAGTCTTACAGATCATCTTCCTGGGACATACAGATTTTCCGTTAATATCATTGGTTATTAACTATCGGTACCATTTTTAAAATACCATTGAGAGAGGGATATTGGACCTGTGTAGGCTAACTACATATCGAAAGATCTGAATTATTCACTTGTATGTGGTTGGAAACTATTTACACAAACAATGGGAGTTGGCCATCAGGAAAAATTTACAATGACACTTACTGACAATGTCAATTACAGGTCTCCTGGATTAATATATACTAGACATTGATGTACTAGCCAATGCTTATCTGCCTACTGACACAACAGTTCAATATTCGTGGTATAGCTTCTTCAAACTCCATGAGTTTTCAGACTTAAGTTCTCTGACTACAGATTACTAGTGGAATTTCCACATTGGATCCCTCTGGTATGGTCTTTGGAGTGTGCTATGTAATCAGATACTTTTCTAAATACTAAAGACACCACAATTAGCATCTCTTGACCCTGTCCTTGAACCTCTCATTGACTTGTGAAAGATTACTGTGATTGTGTGCTGTGAAGTCAATTCACACTCACGGTGATCTTACTTGACAGTAGAATTGCCTCGTACATCATAAGGCATTGATGTTGATTGTGATGACTTTGATTTTCTTTTTGTTCATGTGCCGCCATGAGACACTGTCTTAATTATGGAAGCTTTATGCATCTTGAAATAAGGTCCTCCAAATTTATTTTTTTCAAAACTATTTCAGATGGCCTTGCTTGATAGTCACCTTCATGAAATGATCACTGAGATATGGGTGCTATAGCAAAGTGTGGTGAAGAAAGCAGATGATGCCCAGCTATCAATCAGAAGAGTGTCTGGAGTTTTAAAAACTTGTATTTAAATAAGCAGTCATCTAAGTGAGGAGCCAAGTAAGTCCTCACGAAAGAAGCATACCAGCTTGTGTGATTCAAATATGACAAATACAAAACTCAAATATGGCAAGGAGAAAAACTGCAGAGCAAAAATCAGGAACACCCAATTTGTGGAGTGCTGTGAAGGATGTCGATAGGTCAAAACCCTTCTTCAGAGTATCTGGTCAGACAGAGCCACTGGCAGATCTGCTCTAGCCACAGGGAAGAGTCTTGATCAGCCTTGTTATCATCAGGCAGAGACCTCTGTAATCTTGATGATGCTGGATTGAACTCATCACTTGGTCAATTGACCACCCTATAGACATGACCTGAATTTGTTCTGGGTGCAATATCTCTTATTGGTTCCACGACAGAAATTTCTTCCCTAGCTTTTTGATTAGTGTTAGGGAGTCTTTTCTTTCTTTTGCATTATCAGTATTTTTGTATACTATTATGTTTCTACCCTTACCGTCTTAGTGTAATTTTGTTGTTTATTGTTTTCTGTTGGGTCTCGCATCAGTGAAGCACAGGAGTGGATAATTACAAATGACAATTATGGATACAAGGGGATTTAGGGAATACAAGGGTGTGTGTGGTGGGGAGGTAGGAAGGGAAAGGGTTTGTGGGGAATAGCTAATGAAAACAGGAGTGGGGAGGGAGTACTAGAATGGATTGTGATTGCATAAATCAATTTAACCATAGGGGAGGGGGAAGTCTCAAAAACTGATGTGGGGGTGATTGTACAATTCTCTGTGATATGATTGAATATTTCATATTTAATGATATGATATGTAAACTACTTACCAATAAAATGGCTTTGCGGAAACTATTTTCATTATTTTGTCTCCTTTGTTCATAAAAAATTTAGACTGTCAATTTCTACAACCCTCCCCAAAAGCATTCTGATAATTTTTAGTGAGATCATAATTTAATTTTTTTAATTGAAGAGAATTGGCATTTTAGCACCATTAATTATTTCAGTCCATTAACAAAGCACATTGTGTTAGTCCAGGTAGACTAGAGGAACAAATTTCATAGACACGCATATGGATATAAGGAAAGGGTTTATATACAAAAGGAATGGAACACTGAGAAAGCATCCCAACCCAGTCCAGTTCAAAGTCACAAGTCCGATATTAGCCCATATGCCTGACACCAGTCTATAATGTCTCCTTCCGACTCATGAAGTCACAGGTCAGTGGGTGCAGAACCCATGGCTCCTCACTTCCAGGGTTCAGGGTTCATCAACAGCATCCAGTGGTGGCAGAAGCAACTCATCACTGGCAGGGGTCTCCATATGGCCTCTTCAGCTTCAGAGGTCTGGCTCCATCAGGACAAAGCCATGTGGCTTCTCTGGCTCCTCAGACACTGATATCTTGTTTTATCCATGATTAATCATCTCTGAGACTCACTCCCAACAACTGGGGAGATATCTTCTCATCTCCAAGAGGGAAATATCGCGAGATTTCCCAGATGTATCAGGAGAAAGCCATGCCCACACAGGGCCTCATTGGCTACTCATGGCTATCTCCAGATTAATAGACTATACTCCACCCCTACATCTCAATCATGAAATTAACATAAGCACATGACTGCCACACACATCTTCCTCCTTTTAGGTCTTTAATTTCTCACAAGCCTCTCTAGAGGCACTGTGTGATAAGCATTGGTCTATTAATCGTAAAACCCATTGTTCAAAGCCACCATTCACTCTAGGAGAGAACGGTGAGGCTGTTTGCTCCCTAGATAGAGTCACTATGAGTCAAAATCAACTCAATGGCACATTTCCCATTTCCTTCAACAGTATTTTGGGTTTTCAATTTCTTTCATCAATATTTCATTGTCTTTAGGATACAAATCTTGCACATATTTCTGGACGTATCTCTAAATATCTTGTTTATAGAAGTTGGAGTGATTGATCCTTTTAAAAATATACCAGTGTCCAACTATTCATCACAACCATGTAAAGACAGCGTTGATTTTTTTAACATTAGTCTTGTATCCTGTGTTCTTAACTCATATATTAGTTCTCATAGTTTGGGGTGCTTTTTGTTTTGTTTTGCTTTATTTTGTAATTGTCTATGTAGGTAACCTTGCCATTTGTAAGTAAACATAGGTTTATTTCTTTCATTCTAAGAATATGCCGTTTCTTTTTCTATACTGTACTGGCTAGGACCTTCAATACAGTGTTGACTAAAACTGAGAAGAAAAGTCAGATCTGCCTTCTAAACCAAGAGAAAAAGCACTGATCCTTCTACCATTAAATATAATGCTCACAGATCCCCCTCTCAGCTTGAAGGTGTCCCCATTTGTGTTAGTCTGGGTGGACTAGAGAAACAAATTCAAACACACACATATGTATATACAAGGGAGAGGTTTATATACAAGAGGAATGGAACATTGAGAAAGCATCCCAACCCAGTCCAGTCCAAGGTCATAAATCCAACATTGGCCCATATGTCCGATACCAGTCTCTAAAGTCTCCCTCTGACTCATGAAGCATGTTCAGTCAAAGCATCCCAGCACTGGCAGGGG
This sequence comes from Nesogale talazaci, assembly GCA_004026705.1. NCBI lineage: Eukaryota > Metazoa > Chordata > Mammalia > Afrosoricida > Tenrecidae > Nesogale > Nesogale talazaci. Next base: position 66,915 of record PVJH01008809.1, on the reverse strand, counting down.
TCTCCCCATGGCTCCTCACTTCCAGGCCTCAGGGTCCATCAACAGCATCCAGTGGTGGTAGAAGCAACTCAGTACGGGCAGAGGTCTCCATGTGGCTTCTCTAGCTTCAGAGGTCTGGTTTCATCATTCTCCCCCAGTTCTTCGGACACTGCCATCTTGTCTTGTCAGTAGTTCGTTGTCTCAGAGACTGACAGTCAAGTTTCTCTTCTCCAATTAGGAAATATTGAGAGACTTCCCAGAATTCTCAGGAGAAAGTCATGCCCATACAGAGGCCTCATTGTCTGTCTCCAGATTAACAGGCTAGACTCCATTCCTACATCCCAATCGTGAAATTGACATCATGAATGCATGACCACCACACCATTCCATTCTTTTTTCCCCAAGTGTTCAGGTATGAGAGGATGCTGATTATTTTTGATCTATGGGGAGATATGATATGTGGTGATGTGAAGCCGTTTGCTTTGTTTTTTTGTCTATGACTTAAAGAGTTAGACTGATTGACTTTTTAATGATGACCAGGCTCCAGTTCCTGGAAGAAAATCATTTTGTTATCATGTATTGTCATTCTTATACATTGCTGGATTTGGTTTACTGATATTTTGTAAAGGAATTTTATAACTATGCTTCTTTTGTTGTAAAACCTTTTGTTTTTGTTTTGATATCAGGGTACTCATGGCTTCCAAATATAAGTTAGGAAATGCCTTCTCCTATCTTATGGTCATTTGTGTCAAATTGGTATTATCCGTTTCTTAATGTTTGGTAGTATTCAATGAAGACATGTGGGCCTGGAGTTTTCTTTATTGGGCATTTAAAAATTATTTTTTAATCATTGTTCTTTTAAAAATAATTTTGTTGGGGGCTTGTACATCACTTTTCACAATACATAAATACATATACTGTGCCAAGCACCTTCACATGCCTGCTGCCATCATCGTTCTCCAGATTTCTGCTTTTCCACCTGAACCCTTGATATCACCTTCTCATCCTTTCCCCTCTGTCCTTGCTCCCCCTCCCCCACCAACCCTCAATACTTTATAAATTATTATTGTTTTGTCATATCTTACACTGCCCATTTCTTCTAAGTTTGTCCTCCAGGTAGAAGGTTATGTGTAGATCCTTGTAATTAGCTCCCTCCCACCACCCCACCTTCCCTCCACCCATCCATTAACTCCACTCTCACCACTCGTCCTGAAGGGTTCATCTGTCCTGGGTTCCCTGTATTTCTAGTTCCCATCTCTACCAGTGCATCTCCTCCAGCCCAACTGAATTTGTGAGGTAGAATTGGGGGTGGGGGGGCGGGGAGGAAGCCTTCAGGAACTAGAGGAAAGTTGTATGTTTCATCGCCACTTCACTGCACCTTGATTAGCCCGTCTCCTCCCCATGACTCCCCCGTAAGGAGATGTCCAATTGCCTGCAAATGGGACTTGGTCCCCACCCTGCTCTCCCCCTCATTCATAGTGATGTGATTCTTGTTCTTTGATGCTTGATATCTGCTCCCTTCCACCCCTCATGATCACACAGGCTGGTGTGCTTCTACGATGTGGGCTTTGCTGCCTCTGTGCTAGATGGTCACTTGTTCACCTTCAAGCCTTTAAGACCCCAGCTACTTTATAGTTTAGTGACTGGGTGCCATCAGTTCCTCCACTCTGTCTGCACCCTTTTGTCCTCAGCAATCATGTCAGGAAGGTGGGCACATAATGATATGATTTTTGTTCTCTGATGCCTGATACTGGAATCTTTCCACACCTCATGGTCGCACAAGCTGGTGTGCTTCTTCTGTAGTGGGCTATCTTGCTCCTGAGCTATGTGACCACTTGTTTACCCTCAAGCCTTTAAGACCTCAGACGCTGTATCTTTTGATATCTGGGTACCATTAGCTTTCTTCTCCACTCTTGCTAATGTCCTCACATGTCCTCAGTGTTTGTCTCAGGAAGGTGCGCACACCGTGACATGTTTTCCTCTTTGATGCCTGAGATCTGATGGCCACACTGACCGGTGTGTTTCTTCCGTGTGGGTTTGGATACTTCTCAGTTAGATAACTGTTTGTTTATCTTTAGACTTTGAGACCCCAGACTCTGTATCTTTTGATAGCTGGGTGCCATCAGTTTTCTTCACCACATTTGCTTATGCACCTATTTGACTTCAGTCATTGTATTAGGCCAGTGAACGTGATGGAATATCAGATTCTTAGAACAAAGTGTTCTTGCATTGAGGAAGTGCCTGGGTGGAGGCCCAATGTCCATCGGCTACCTTAGTATTAAAACTATAAATATATGTACCTAGATTTATTTCCTCCTTATCATAGATAATTATATTTACATATGCACATGCCTGTGTTTAAACCTCTACAAGTGGCTTTAGCGTTCTAGTTCCTTCCTCTATTTCCTTCTACCTTCCTCCTGTCTCACTACAATGCTCAGCCTTCATTTGAGTTTCAGTACTTCCTCTGTTACATTTCCCTTGCTGAAGCCCTACCAGGCCTCCGAAACCCTCCTCACCACCGATTCCGGACCACTTGTTCCCCCCATCCCTGAGATGTCCATACCCACTTTCTTTCCCCACTCCCTAGCATCCATCAGGAACCATCGGTCCAGCCATTCTCTCCTCCCAACTTTTCATCCAGGAGTGCTCCCTTCTTGATTCAGTTCATTTTAGGGCCTCAGACTGCATTGCTTTCCCACCATGCGAGCCCTGAAATGTCCTCTGTCCCTGTCTGGGAGATAGTATGACAAGTCCTGTTGCTGTTTGCCCAGGCCCTCCTGTGGCCCATTAGGTTCCCGCAGGGGCATAGATCTCTCAGCATCGTGGGCAGGGATTGGACCAGCGTGGGGAGTAGAGCTCTCTCTTTCTCTTCTTCACTGTCCACCTGTCTCCATGTGGGTATGGCATGCTGGCCCCTCCCCCAACCTGTTCTCTGCCACAACCACTTCCAGGATGGGAGTTAGTCTGGCTCTTTGCAGCTGATTCTGCAGCTCTTTCTTTTCATGCATCCTTCCATGTGTCCGCGCTGTCCTCACAGTTGGGTGCTTCATGGTATGACCTGTATGCCCACTCCAGCTTCTGTGGAAACAAAACCCGTACACTCTCCCTGAGTGGGTTAGTGCCTTGTTCCCTCTGTTATCCTTTCATGTTTAACCCTGCTTTTTCTCCTTCCCTGTTCCATCCGTCTCCCTTACTGTGCTGTAACCAACATGTAGCTCCCTGGGTTTTGTCCCACCTCCTCCCCTTTCCCTCAATCTCCACCCAACTGTTATGTTATAGGAGGTTTCTCTTCTATACCTACTGTGCTGGTTACACTTACCTCAGGGGACTCCTGCTGCATTTCTCCTTTTGTGATTGACTGACTTCACTTAGCTTAAATTCCTCCAGCTCTTCCCTTGAGAAATTGTGTTTCATGTGCTCCTCAGTGCTTTTGACTGAAGTATAGTACTCCGTCATGTGTATGTGCCAGAGTTTGCTGATCCACTCGTCTACCGATGGAAATTTAGATTGTTTCCAACTCTTTGCAATAGTGAATTGTGCTGCAATAAACATTGGCGTGCATACCACTCGCTGTGGTGTATTTTTTACCTCTTTCTGGGTATATACCCAGTAGAGGGATAGGTGGGTCATAAGGTAGCTCAATTTCCATTTCCATTTTCATTAGGTATCGCCAGACTGTACCTTATCTACAGGACCACCAGCAATGTAGAAGTGCTGCTATTTCACCACATCCCCTCCAACATTTGTTGCTCTGATTTTCTGATTTGGGCTAGCCTCAAAGGTGTTAGATGGTATCTCATAGTTGTTTTGAACGACATTTCTCTGATGGCTAATGATTGGGAGTATTTTCTCATATGCTTATTGGTCATATGCGTCTCTTCCCTAGTGAAACATCTTCTCAGTTCTTTTTCCCATTTCTTCAAAGGGTTAACTGTTTTCCTCTTTTTGCAGGCAAGGAGGGTATTGTAGATTTTCATAATAAGCCCTTTTCCTGTTGTGTTGTTGCTAAGAATCCTCTCCCAGTCTTTGGTTTGCCTAGTTACCTACTTGGTAAAGTCTTCTGATGCACCCAGGTGTTTCATCCTTACTAAGTGTGATTGGTAAGCTTGTTGGCCAAAGATGACAGGTAGGTCTGTTGTGACAACATGGCTAATGGACACATGAGATCAATTGAAGGTTGGAGATAGAAATGATTTGGGAGCTCCGTCCTTGTTCTCTCTCGCTTTTGGATCTTCAGACCAGCTGGCTGCCATGTTCATCCTGTGCCTTGAACTCCAAGCAACGCTACCCCTGGGAAACCTAATTGTGTAGTTGTGAGATGAGATTCCTTCAAGCCCTGCTTCTCCACGCTCCTGGAATATACATCTCTTGATTTGGGACTATTGGACTCTGTCATCTGGCTGGCTGTTGGTGACCTGCTTTGCTGTTTGCTACTTGTGACCAGTTAGTCTGAATTGCTCTACAGAGGATTACTCAGCTGCCCTCAAGACTCCAAGGACTGCCAGTCTACTAGCTGCCTCACGCAAGTGAGTTGCACTGAGCAGTTTGTACTGCTTTATAGATGAGTTAATTGTTTCTTTCTTATCTTACATATCCTTTCATCTATATAAATATATAAAAAAGAATTGCTAGTGTCCTGGTTTTGTTTCTCTAGGGAACCCCGTCTAACATAGTAAGTCCCATTTGTCAATTTCAGATTCTCCTGTGTGTGTACCCTGTCCTAGTGCAGTCAGCCTTTGTATTACCTGGGCCAAAATTCTTAGATTTTCCCTGATTTTTTTTTTCACTAATGGTCCTGATGTTTGGGGTTTTACTTCTAGGTCTGTGATTCATCTTTAGTTTGTTCTTGTAAATGTGGTGAGGTAGAGGTCCTGTTTCATTTTTCTAAATGTAGATTTCCTTTGTTTCCAGGACCATTTGTTAAGTAGGGCATCACCTCCTATTTGATGTTTTTGGGGTCCTTGTCAAAAATCAGCTGTCTATATGCTAATGGTTTTATTTCTGGGGTTTCTATTCTTTTCCATTGGTCTGTATATCTGTCATTATGTCAGTACCATGTTGTTTTGACCACTGTGACTTTGTAGTAGGTGTGAAAGTCAGGTAAAGCCAGTCCTCTGACTCTGTCCTTCTCCTTGAGGAGATCTCTGCTAATTCTTGGCTTTTCCCCTCTCCATATGAAGGTGGGGATCAGTTTTTCCTTTTTCTCTGAAAAAGGTTATTGGGATTTGAATTAGGATAGCACTGAACTTATAAAGTGCCCTGGGTAGGATAGATATCGTTACTATATTGAGTCTCTCAATCCATGAGCATGGGGTATTTCTCCATTTGTGGGAGGTTGCTTTTGGATTCCTATAGTAGAGTTTTGTACTTTTCCTTGTAGAGGCCTTTTTTTTTTGTTAGACATATCCCTAGTTTTTTCAATTTATTCTTGGTTACTGTGAATGGTACTGTCTTCCTGATCTCCTCTTCCATGGTCTTGTTGATGTATACATCCAACCAATCTATTCCTGTTTGCTAATCTTGTATCATGTCACTCTTCCATATTTCTCTCTCGCTGTTAGTACTCCAGTTGTGGAGTTTGGGGGACATGTCATCAGCGAGTAACAATAATTCCACCTACTGCTCTCCCAGTTGGATACATTGGATGTCCTTCCATTGTCTTATGCTATTAGCTAGGACCTGTATATAAAACAGCAGTGGGGAGAAGGGAACATCCTTTTTCAGTGCGATTGATTTAGCCTTTTCTCCATTGACTATAATGTTAGCGGTCAGCCTTTCGTAGATAGCTTGTATTAACTTGAGAAACTGCCCTTCCATTCCTATCCTGAGCGTCTAGATTAGGAAAGGGTGCTGGATGTTGTCAAATGCTTTCTCTGCATTTATAGATATTATCATCTGGTTCTTATACTTTATCTTATCCATGTGGTGTATAAGATCCCTGCATCCCTGAGATGACTCCTACCTGATCCTGATGGATTATGCATTTTATATGCTTTGTATTCCATTGGCCAATATCTTGATGAAGATTTTTGCACCCGTGTTCACTAGATCTATTGACCCATAGTTCCCTATTGCTGTGGGCTCCCTTCCCTCTTTGGGCATCAGTTACACTGACTTCATAAATGAGTTTGGGAGTTTTCCATCCCTTTCCATGCTCTGAGAAACTTTGTGGAGGATCGGTGCCATCTATTCCCTGAAAGCTTTTAGAACTCCCCAGTGAAGCCTTCCAATCTGGGGGCTTTTTTGTTGGTAGCTTCTTGATAACCCTATCTATTTCTTCTCTTGTTATGGGTTTGCTTAGGTTCTTGACCTCTATCTGGGATAGACTAGGAAGGGATTGTTTATCCAGGTATTTGTCCACGTCTTCCCCATTGTTGAACGCATTAGAGTACAGCCTTTAATAGTATGTGGTGATTATTCTTTTAATCTCAATATGGTCTGTTGTGATTATCCCTGTTCCATTCCTCATTCTACCTATTGTTGCATGTTCTTTCCTTTCTTTGGTTAATTTTGCCAGTGTTGTGTTGATTCTGTTAATCCTTTCAAAGAACCAGGTTTTTGCTGCAATGATCTTCTGGATTGTCCTTTTATCTTCCAATAGTTCAACTCTGTCCTGATTTTTATTATTTCTTTTCTTTTGCTAATGGAAAGAATATTCTGTTGTCTCTGTTCTAATTGTTGAGGTTTTAATGAGAGTGTATGCCCCATAAGTCTCTCTTCTTTTTTCATATATGCACCTATTGCAATCAAGCTACCTTTGATGCCTGTTTTTGCCATATTCCAAAGGTTTTGATACGAGATGTTCTCATTCTCATTAGCTTCTAGAAACTTTTCCCCCCAACAATTTTATTGGGGGCTTTTACAGATCTTATAACATTCAGTATATCATTTGTTTTTTGTTTTGTTTTGTTTTTTTGGGCATCACTGCCCTCCAGTGGTGGGAGTAGGAGGCCCAGCCCCACTGCTGGAATTGAACCTCCGTCCCAGTGGGCCACAGTCCCGCGCACAACCACTACGGCCACAGGGGCTCAGCCCTCAGTATATCATTTGTATCAAGCATATTTGTAACATGTTGCCACATTCATTTCCAAATATTTTCTACTTAAGCACTTGGTATAAGCTCCTCTTTCCCGCTCCTTTTAAAATTTTTATTTATTTTTTATAAATCATTTTATTGAGGGCTCATCCAATTCCCATCGTGATCCATCAATTGTACGAAGGCCACATTTGCACACTTGTTGCCATCATCATTCTCAAAACATCCTCCCTCCACTTAGACTCCCAGTACCAGCTCCCCATATTTCCCTTCCCTCCTCCACCCCTCCCTCATGAACCCTTAATAATTTACAAATTGTTACTACTTTTTCATATCATACACTCTCCATTGTGTCCCTTCACTCACTTCTCTGTTGTCCATACCCCAGAGAGGAGGTTATATGTAGATCCCTGAAATTGGTTCCTCCTTTCTATTCCACCATCCCTCCACTCTCCCAGTATCACCACTCCCACCACTAGTCCTGAGGGATCATCTATACTAAATTCCCCATGTTTTTTACTCCAGTGTTCATCCCCTGATTTAGCTGGATTTGTCTGGTAGAATTGGGATCATGCTAGTGGGTGGGAGGAAGCATTTGAGAACCAGAGGAAAACTGGATATTTCTTTGTTACTACTCTGTACCTTGACTGGCTCATCTCCTCCCTGCAACCCCTCTGTAAGAGGATGTCGCTTCACCTATTGATGGGCTTTGGGTCCCCAATCCGTACTCCCCCTCATTTATAATGATATAATTTTTAGTTTTTTGATGCCTGACACCAGATCCCTTTGATGCCTTGTGGTCCCAGAAGCTGGTGTGCTTCATCCATGTAGGCTTTCTTGCTTCTGAGCTAGACAGCTGCTTTTTTACTTTCAAACCTTTCAGACCAGAGATGCTATATCTTTTGATAGCTGGGAACCATCAGCTTTCTTCACCCCCTTTGCTTATGCACACATTTGTCTTCAGTGATCGTATCAGGAAGGTGAGCATCATGGAATGCCAATTTAATAGAACAAAATGTTCTTGCACTGAGGAAGTACTTGAGTGGAGGTCCAATGTCCTACTACTAACCCTGTAAGTATATGTAAGTAGTAGTTGTCCTACTACTAATCCTGTAAGTATATGCTCATTGATCTATTTCCCCATCATCATATATAAATATATGCACCTATATACATGCCTGTATTTAATACTCTATAAATGCCCTTTAAACCCCAGTTCTTTCCTTTATTTCCTTTTACTTTCCTTTTGCCTCAGCATCATGCTCAGCCTCCACTCGGCTTCAGTATTTTCTCCTTGTTACATTACTCTTGATCAATTCCTGTTGGACTTGTGACACCCACCTTGTCACTGATTTTGAAGCAATTGTTATTCCGTTATCCCTGGGCTGGTCAGCACCACCTCTTTTCCCCCTCCTCCCCATTTCCCCTGTCACCTTCCCCCGCCCCACCCCGGAACCATCATTTCCATCGTTTTTGCCTCCAGACTGATCATCCAGCCTCTTTTATCTAGATAGACATGAATAGAAAATAATATGTACCAAAAGAAGGCATCCTAAAATGAAGCAACCAAAGAAAATAAAATAACAATAAAAAACACAATGTCCTATATATATGTAAAAAAATAACAATATAAAAATTTGTAAATAGTTCAAGGTCTGTTTGGTGACCTCCAGGAGTGTCCCCTGGTTGAGTCGGATGGGGTGCCACACAGTGGCCCCAAAGTGTATCCTTGGCACTCCATCTGGAACTCTGTGCCCTGTTGCACACCCTTAGTGTTTTGCCCTGGTGTGGTTGGGTCGGACAGGGTATAATCCTGACCCTGTTTCTCCATTGGAGACCCTGAAAAGCCTTGGGTCAGTGAGGGTGACCATATTTCATAACGGGGCTGGCCATGTGATCTTGTCTGTGCATCGGCTGTTCTGAGTAGGAGTATCACCTTGATAGCTTGGTGGGCCAGGATGCACTGCATTGTCTCTTCCTCCCATTTCATTTGTTCTAGGAACTTTTTGATCTCCACGCTGATCTTGGTCGGCGCTCACTCATGGTACAGAAGCTCATTACTCACCCTCCAATTGTTTGCCCTTACCTTCCTGGTCATCCTTTTATTGATCTCCAGTTTCACGGCATGGTCATCAAAGAAGGACATCTGTATAAGCTCTATATGTTTGAATTTACTTAGGCTTGACTGGTGACCCCGTATGTGGTCTATTTTCAAAAATGTGCCATGTGGGCTTGTGAAGAATATGTATCTTTTTTGCATTTGGATGGAAAGCTCTAAATATGTTTTCAGATCAAGTTGCCTAATTGCATGGTTTAGTTTTATATTCTCCTTGCTGAGTTTCCTTCCTGATGATCTATCTTTCTCTGAAAGTTGTGTATTAAAGTGCCCTATTAATTGTTAAATCTGTGATATCTTTTTTCATATTCTTTCATATTCATATTCATATTCTTTCATATTCTTTTTCATATTCATATTCATTTTTCATATCTTTTTTCATAGTCTTTTTGATGAATCTCTCTCATCTCTCATTTGGCGCATGTTTGTTTATGATGAGCACAAGTTCCAGGTGAAGTGATCCTTTGAGCATTAAACCTTGCCCCTTCTTATCTCTTTCGTTTTGAACCTTGAGATCAATTTTTATCTGAGATTAGGATTGTGACTCCTGCTTTTTTTGAGTCACTATTTGCCTGGTATATCCTTCTCTAGCGTTTTATTTTTAGTTTATTCTTGTCTGCAATCTTCAGATATGCTTCTTGCAAGCAAAAGAATGATGGATTATGTTTTCTGAGTCAGTCTGAAAGACATTTTATTTTAATGAAGTAGCTGAGGCCGTTTATATTTAGAGTTACTATCTCACCCTGTGGGATCATTGCTGACATCTCGTGCCTTTTGTTTGGAGGTTTTTCTAGCACTTTATTTATTGCTGTTCTGTGCTTTTGTTGGGGCCTTCTTTATTGCCATGTGTCCCTCCTGTGACCTTAAGTTCTAAGTGATTGGTATCAGTTTGTTAGCTTTTGGATAGAGTCGGGACATATGATGTTCTCCTGTTTGTGCTTCGTGGATGTTGGCCATAGTGAGTTGGCAAGGATCTTCCTCAGGGTTGAGTGTCTCACAGCATATTCTTTAAATGTTTTCTTGTCCTGGAAAACCCTTATTTCTCCTTCTATTTTGATAGATCATTTTCCAGGGTAGAGAATTCAAGGGGAGGCATTGCTTTCTTTCATCTTCTGGAAGATATTAGCCCACTCTCTTCTCCTCTTCATGGTTTCTGTTTGCAGGGCTGCACATATTCTAACATGTGATCCCTTGTTTGTTACCGCCTTCCTTTCTCTTGCTGCCCTTAGGCTTTTCTCTTTTTCCTTGAAGTTGGATAATTTAACTATTATATGCCATGGTGAGTTCTTTTTGGGATTTAATCTACTTGGCGTCCTCTCTGCTTCCGTATGAATGACTGATTCTCATTAATTAAGGTGGGGAAATTTTCTTTCAGAAATACCCTTGTTAATTTAGCCTTTGACTTCTTTACTGTGTCTTGTTCAGGTAGACCAATAATTTGAATGTTGTTCCTTTTCACATCATTGGTCATTGATCTCAGGTTTTCTTCCTCCTCTTTTATAATTTTGTTTGATTGTCTTTCCCGTTTGCTGAGTCTACCTGATCATCTTCAAGATCACTGATATGGCTCTCAGCCTCCTTTATTCTATTTGTGAGATCAATGATCTTGTGTGAAGCTTTGGCTACTCCCTCTGTTAATTCCCTTTTGTGCATGGGCTTTATGCCCTCTATCATGGCCTCCATCACCTCTATCACTGTTTTTTACCCTGTGTAACTTCCCTCATCTCCTGTACTACTCCAAGCAGCCTTCTGAAAATTTCTTTTGGTGACAGGTCCATGTCAGATTCTTCTCTGAATGTCCTTAGTCCCATAGATGAGGTTTGTCTTTCTTGTTTACTTATTGAGAGTGATGTGGTATGGTGTTTACTTGATGATTTTGAAGAGGTGGGCGTCACATTCCCAGGAGACCATGGGCCCTCACGTACTCTAGCAGTGTGATTGGCAATGGTATTTACAAGGGCTACTATCGAGGTAGGTCTGACTGCTGTGTAGGTAGGTGCTGAGGTGACTTAAAAATCAGCAGCCCTAAGAGGTGGTGGGGTCGTTGGGGAACAGCTATGGAGAATTCAATTTAACTGATGGGTAATGCCGGCAGAGTGGTAGACCTATATGAGAACCCTGGATGCTGTCGATGTTGATTAGACCTAAAATGGCGTGACCTGCCCTGGATTGGGGAAGCGTCCAATACTGGGTAGCTGGTCCTTTGTATTTCCAGACCCAGGGGAGGATGCCCTCTGTGCCTGAGGTGCACTCTCCACTGATCTGCTCGCTGTGTGGGCCTGCAAAGACTCAGTCCACAACTCTGGGTGAGGTACCTTCAGGTGGGCCTCTAAGGCCCAGGTTAATGCAATGGTTGGTGGGCCTGCAAGATTGGGACCGTGTCTCTGCTTTCTCATGACTCCTGGTGAGTTCACCCTTCAGGGCCTGTAAGGCCCCATCAGTGACTCAGACTCCCCCTTCTGTGGCAGGAGTGGCATGGTGTGCGCACATTGACAGCAAGTGGCAAGTTTTAAAAGTCCGAGTTGCAGTGGCTGCTTTCCCCTGCCTCTGGATGAGTTAGCCCAGCAAGGCCTGAAAGACCCTGGTTCGTGCCTCAGACTCCCGACACTAAGGCGGGACTGTTGTATGATATGCCTGCAATGGCCCGCTGTAGTGGTTGTAAAAGGGGTGCTTGAAACGCTCAGTTCCCAGCTATGGACAAAATCATGTTGCAGGCCCTATAGTCTCTCAGACGCCTCCTGCTATGGCAGGTCTGGGTGGCTTGCCTGCCCATCTAGACAAAGTGGCTCACAGCTCTTGCGGGTCCCAGCAAGGACCCCTTTCCTGAGAAAACTAGGCCAGTTCTCTCTGTGGCCCTGATCGCCACTAGACAAAGCAATGTGTGTCGTGAGTCCCCTTTCCGGTGAAAATCCAACTAGTTTACCACAGGCACTGATTACCACTGGCACGGATTACCACTAGGCAAAGCAGCGCCAGTCTATCTGGCATCCCAGTCAAGTCCCTGCCTGCAAAAACCTGTCCAAACTGCTGCTGATTGCTGCCACACAAAAGCGGTGGTGCGTGGCTACACATTCTAGCATGGTCCAGTCAGTTAGGGCGGCGTGGTAGCTCCAGGGAAGTTTGTGAGTTAGATTTCTTGGGTTTCTCCCACAGATCAGGCAGAGAGGAGATGGTGGACAGGGAGTGCTGAGTTGCTCCCTCTGAATGGGACCCCATTAATGGCAGGAGCCAGACCCTAACAACCAGGCAAGCATGGCCACTTGGGTGCTGGAGGCATCAGTGCTGGGTACACCAGCACGGGCAATCAAAGCTGCTGCCTGTTTCAGTCCTGGGACCCTGGAAGGTTGGAGGGAGGGAGCAGAGTTTGCAGATGGAGTCACTGCTATTCGTGGGAGATGGGCGCAATTGGGGGTTCAGAGTGTACCACTGCTATGTGGTGGGCAGACACGGCCTTGGGGTGCTCTACCATCCTGTTCCTGGGGCAGCTGTCAGGCCAGGCAGTGGATGGGGGGAGGCACTGTCTGGTGGCAGGGACACAAAGATCACCCAGTGGCAGGAAATCCCCAATATATGGACCCAGGTCAAGGGGCCTTGAGACAAAGCAGATGTGAGGCAGTGTCCCCTTCTGGACAGGGAGGTCCACTTGTAGGGACCCATCCACTCCTCAGAACACTTCCACTTGGCCTCTCAGACACCAGACTCACCAGAGCTCCTTCTAGTTTTTAATCTTTGAAGCAAATTTCTTTAATTCCTTTAGAACCACTAAATGTTCCTGAGTGACCAACATTTAACCCATGTACAAACTACCTTGTTTTGAACCAGCTCCCAAAAGACTAGCATATCAAAATTTTCAGGTGAATATAATGGTTTTAAATGTCAAACTAGTGCTATCTTTGCAATGTGCATCAAAATATTATTTTTCTGTAGTATAATATTAAAGATGTTTGAGTTGTATCTTGAAGTGTTTCTTTAATTTTTATGCACTGAAATCTGCACTATGTACTATAGAGACAAAAATTTGGCTAAGAGCTATTATATATGAACGGTATCTGCCTGTTCCTACTTACACACAGACTGCATTTAAAGTCAGATTCAGGAGCAGAACTTGTTTGTAATCAGGGACTGGTACTGCTGAGCGTTTTTTGCACTGCTATAATAAGTTGCCATAGTTGGCATAGCTTAAAACAAGGAGTTATTCTTTTACAGTTTTGCAGTCTAGAAGACTGCATGAGCTCAAAGAGCATAGATAATTGGGAGGAAATGTCTGTCATCATGGTTAGATGACTAGATTTTCATTTTCCAGGAAAAATCAATGAATCAAAAATGGGAATACAGAAGAATACAGAATGAGTTCTGTAACAAAACAATAATGTTAAAATTTAGTTGAATCTCTAAATTTGGGGGTTGCGTTTGCCCAACCTATACACACAGGATGCAACTTTTACTGGGTTTGGTGTGAGGCATTGTGTGCATAAAACATAAGCACTGCTTTGGATGATAGGTAATGTCAGCTGAAATGTGAATCCTAGTTTTGAGACCAGGAATCCCTGAGTGGTGCAGTTAAGTCTGTCAGTCCCTGAGTCCCTGCAGTTAAGTGCTCAACTACTAACCTTAAGATTAATGGCTTTGTGAATCACTTTGATGTGCCTCTTAAGAAAGGCCTGGGGTAAATCTGTAAGAGCCCCCAATAAAATGACTTCTTTTTAAAAAATAAATAAATAAAAAGAAAGAAAGGCCTGGGGATCTGAAAGATGGCAGCCTTGAAGCCCAGATGAAGCATTGCTCAACTCTGAAATTCATAGGGCTTCCATGATTGCAACCATTTGTTTTGTTTGTTTCCTTCTTTTTTTGGGGGGGAGGGGCATCACTGTAGTTTTGCTTCTTTATTTATTTATTTATTTATTTAGGCATCACTGCCCTCAGGTGGTGGGAGTAGGAGGCCCAGCCTTTGCTCCTGGGAGCCAGAATTGAACCTCCATCCCAGTGGGCCGCAGTCCCGCGCACAACCACTACGCCACCGGGCTCAGCCCGTAGTTTTGCTTCTTGTAATAAGAATAATCCCATTCATAGAATGAAGTTTTTGCTCATATCTTTTATGGTTTTCATATATAAATTTAAGATCATGCAAAAAAACTCTATCGAGGTGAAAGGGATGTGCATTTGGAGTTTGTTCCACCAGGTGAGACTGTTCATCAAACTTTCTCCTAAGAGGTTCTGAAAAGATAGCGCAGCAGTGTGCAGCAAAAATGACCTGATTTGTGGCAGACGAGGGACTGGCTATGCTACCGCGACAATGCAGCTGCTCACACAGCCATCTGAGTGCGCCAGTTTTTGGCAAAAAGCAGCCTGCCTCTCTGGCCCCACACACCTTACTCCCTGACCTGACCCCATGTGAATTCTTTTTGTTTCCAAGAATGAAGAGGGGCATAAAAAAGCAGTGGTTTGATGATGTAAAAGAAGTTAAGAAAAAAAAACAAGGGAACTGCTGCCAGCCATTCAAATAGGTAAGTTTGAAAAATGTTTTCAAGCATGCAATCACAGATTTGATAAATGTATTAAGTGTAGTGGTGAGTACTTAGAAGGTAATAAGGTTGTTTCGTAAAAAAATTAAATACATAGATTTGAAAAAAAATTGGTTTTGGGGGTGGTGGGGTACTCTCTCATATTGTGAAATCTCTATTAGTTACTACTAATTTAAGTACAGCAGACCCCAATGATGACCAAATCTAAGCTTTTGCATAAGGGAGGAGGGAAAGAAAAGCCTAAGCTCCTATTGAGTCAAGTAATTGTAAATGAGTAAGAAGTCCTGAGGGAAAAAGAAAAAGGACAGGATTCTAATTTGAACTCTAGCAAGCACTAGGAATGAAATAATTTTTTAGACTGCTTGGTAGACCTTGGAAGGTTGCGTGTGTTTGTTCAATTTAAATTATATTGCCCATGGCACCAGAATCCAGCACCACTCAGATGAATGGGTTGACAGCACAGGGAAGCACACGCTTCAGCTTGATATGGGTTTTTCTGGCAAGAGAGTTTCTGGTAACTGATGACTCAGACATGGGCACAGAATTATCTGAACTGGTAGTATTAGGTAAGATTTTTGTCAGTGAGGAACAGGCAGGTCTAGTGAAAAATATAGCTATTAAACACACTAATATGATATGGGCACTAGGACTTCCAGTTTGGGTAATTGCTACATTTGCCAGCAAGATGAGCATAAAATTTCAACTACAAGCTTTATTTGTATTTCTCACAGTCCCTCTCACCTCTAAAGATGAATCTCTTGTAGCTAATATATATCTGAGACAAATGATAAGAATTTGTTGGAAAAGAGGAAATTGCTTAGAGGGCATGATTCAAAATGAATAGTAACAACAACAACACAAAGGTCGGAATCTGTTGGTTTCTGTATGTGTGTGTGTGTGTGTGTGTGTGTGCTCACCCATGCGCACACACATGGGTTTGCTGGGTGTTTGCTTTGCCTCCTCTACTTGGAATAAAATCACACACACACACACACACACACACACACATACGTGTCATTGATTTGTTTTTTGGGGTTTTTTTGTCATCACTGCCCTCTGGTGGTGGGAGTAGGAGGCCCAGCCTTTGCTCCTGTGGAGCTGGAATTGGACGTCCATCCCAGTGGGCCACAGTACCGCGCACAACCACTACGCCACCGGGGCTCAGCCCCACACATGTCCTTGAAAGTCCTATGGTGTACAGTTTTACTCTGATATGATGGGTCTCCATGAGTCAGAATCTAGATAGTAATGGGTATTGAGGTTCTAATAGCCCAAAGTGAACACTTACAGTTCTAAAGGCTAAGACTAGAACCGGCATGGCATCTCTTTTCCTGAACTCTACTGTTCAGAGCAGAGGCAGGCTAGTTATGTTGCAATGGGGAATGTAAAAGACTTTGTTGCCTAGTGAACTATTGCTCTTGAGATGGTTGGACTTCAGCTTTGGGGGCTCATCAATTTGGTTTGATTCTCTGGGATTAAGCCTGGCACTGGATGGAAGCATGCAGATTTGCACAATTTGCCTATTAGTGTTGACCAGCATTAATTTAAAAAGCTGTGGTAGTTAGATGATTTTATATCAAATTGAGTTTTTAAGAAAGTGCAGGGGTTGAGTCTAACCTATTAATCAGATCATAGACTGATGATGGTTTTTTTTGGTGGGGTGGCCTTCTTATAAGTGGACCCAGGGGGAGGGAGAAACTGGGACTCTACCTTTCTCTGAGATTTTGCCTTTTTGCTTATTGGAGTTCTGCGTCTGACAGTGAGAGTTCTCAGCCTCTTGGGCACATTTCCACCAACTTTGGATCCATGCAACATTCATGCTCTGGTGTATGATCTTCCTGCTTCCAGATCATCATTCAATGCTATGGCATTCAGGCGACATGAGTCTGCAGAGGGACTTATTAACTAGCAGCGAGTTTATGGACTTGAGCATGGCTGGGCTCACATGCCTTCTTGATACAGAAATGCTTCTTGATATAGGGTTTCTTCTTTTTATGTGTGTGGGCATAACTGCCCTCTGGTGGGAGCAGGAGGCCCCGCCTTGGTCCTGGAGAGCTGCTGCTGAATATGAACCACCAACCCTGTGGGCCACAGTCCCACACACAACCACTGCACCACCGGGGCTCAGCTCCAGTTCCTTCTTATACATGGAGGAGTGTCACTGGATTTGTTTCTTGAGAAAACTGGGGTAACACAGAATCGACTCAATGGCAGCGAGTTTGGTTTGGTTTATAGAAGAGTGCTAGTGCTGCCATCTGTGTCACATACAATGACACTTGTCTGAGGGCTTGTGCTTCCATGGCTATAGTGCATATTCTGTACAGGACTGTGGAATAATGGGCAGGAGGGGTTGAGGTGTGGGATTCTAATTTTCACAAAGGTGTCTGAAGGGTTGATAAAGACCCTCAAGGGTTCCACCTCAAAATTTCAGAATAATGTTGGAATCTTGGGACTTTTGAAGAATGTGAACTTCTGTAACACTTAAAATTGAATATTTTCTGTAGCCTGGTGCAGTGAGAACTCAAAGGAGAGTTTACCTTAAAATAAATTAGGAGTAGGGAGTTTCAACATCTCTTTTAAAACATATTGTGGAGTAAAATCAGGCCATCTAATGGCCTTCTGAGGCTTAGAAAGGTATATGATAAGATTCTACTTAAATTTATTAAAAGCATTGTGTTAGTCCGGGTAGACTAGAGGAACAAATACATAGACTCACATATGGATATAAGGGAAAGGTTTATATATAAGAGGAATGGGACATTGAGAAAGCATCCCAAATCAGTCCAAGTACAAAGTCATAAGTCCAATATTAGCTCGTATGTCTGATACCAGTCTATAATGTCTCCTTCCGACTCACGAAGTCACAGGTCAGTGGGTGCAGAGTCCCGGTGCTGGCAGGGGTCTCCCCATGGCTCCTAGCTTCCAGGGCTCACGGTCCATCAACAGCATGCAGTGGTGGCAGAAGCAACTTATCGCTGACAGAGGTCCCCACATGGCCTCTCCAGCTTCAGAGGTCTGGCTCCATCAGGGCAATGTCGTGTGGCTTCTCCCCTGGCTCCTCAGACACTGCCATCTTGTCTTGTCAGTGATTCATCATCTCTGAGACTAACTCCTAACAACATGGGAGGTAGCTTCTCATCTCCATGAGGGAAATATCGCAAGATTTCCCAGAAGTCTCAGGAGAAAGCCATGCCCACACTGAGGCCTCATTGGTCACTCCAAGGCTATCTCCAGATTAACAAGCTAGACTCCACCCCCACATCTCAATCACGAAATTAACATAAGCATATGACTGCCACAAGCATGAACTATATTAATGCTTTAATATGGTTTTTATTTTTGCTAATTTTTTTTTTACAAACAGTGCATGAGAACACGTATAGTTCGCTTTGCACACAGGTGTAGGTTTTTCTGTGAGACAGACATTAAAATCAGAATTACTAAGTCACCAGAAAAGGTCATTTTCTAACTTAGATGTTGTTAGTTCCTACCTAACCAGCTCCCCAATTATGGTAAATTCCTTCCCCCCAATTCATGCGCAACCAAGGAAAGTGGTGCCTAGACTTGCCCTGTGTCCATGGTCAGCTGCAGAGTAAACCCTTGTGATCCACAGGGTTTTCATGGACTGATTTTCAACAGAAGACCACCAGGATTTTACTCCCTCATCTATCTTTGTCTGGAAGCTCAACTAAAAGCTGTTCAACATCCAGGCAATACTCAAGTATCCACTGACAAAGTATGGTGGTTGTATACGAGGCGTACTGGCCAGGAACCCAACCAGATCCCTACAGGGACAGTGAAAGACCTAGTGCTGGACACCTGGTACAAGCTCGGCCTTTTCATGTAGATAACCAGACCCAGTGCATCAAGGCCTTGTTGACTCATAGCAAGCCTGCAACACAAGGAGGCACTGGTTCTGTGAGGTTCCGAGACCGTAACTCTTTACCGCAGTAGAAAACCCTGCCTGTCTCGCACAGAGTGGCTGCTGCTTTCGAACTGCTGACTTTGCAGCCCAGGGCATAATGTCCTCAAAGACTATGGTAATAGCTTAATTCTTTCAATAAACATAAGTGCCATCTCTATAACGTACTCATGTTACTGCTTTTGAAATTCTAAGTGAAGTGCTATTTATTTATATATATATATTTCCCCTTTATCAGATGTTCTAAATACTGTCTTAAAAATTTAAGTTTAGGGCTGAGCCCCGGTGATGTAGTAGTTGTGTGCAGGATTGCGGCCCATTGGTGGTTCAAATCCAGCAGCAGCTCTCCAGGAGCAAGGCTGGGCCTCCCACTCCCACCAGAGGTCAGTGATGCCCCCCCCCCAATCTAAGTTTAATAGAACAAATCCACTTTAGCTTTTGTCTATTTCATTAATTTGCTTTTAATTGTGATCAATTTGCCCTATCTTTGATTTTTTTTGGGGGGGGGGTTACTTTTTACATACAATTTTGTTGTTACTTATTAGTTTATTTATTTTGCCTGTGATTTTATTCTACTAGGAAACTTGTCTTGAATAATTTTCCTTTTTGATGTTTCTCTTACTGTCTTTTCCAGTGATTAAGAACATGAAGTGTGTAAAGCAAAGCACAGTCTCAGAAGCTCAGAAAATATTTTGGAAATGAAGATGGCAGCATGCGTACAAATATGCTAGATACAAATGATGTATGGAATGTTATAAGAGCTGTAAAAACCTCCAATAAAATCATTGGGGAAAAAAAGCAAAGCACTTTGTTAAAAGTTCAGAAAAGCTCAGATATGGATACATCTAAACTCACAAAGTGAAATATAAATATTCCAAAATAGTGGAATAACAAAGACATAAGGGTAAGTCCAAAAGTATTGCTACAAAATCATAGAAACCTCTATTAAACAAATATATCAACATGTGAAACTATTGCTTCTCTACATGCCTCCCATCTACACACTTCTGATGCTGGAGCTTCTGTCTCTCTAATCCATCCCTGAAGAGTTTGACCCTTTTCAATTTATGCCACTTGACAATGGTGTTTTAATATTTAAAGGGGCTCAGACTTTGTTCCTTTTACACATTCTTTGTGTTTTGGAAACAAAAAGAAGTCTGACCCTGATTGATATTTGCCCCCAGGAAGGGAATAAAGAAGATATAGGTTCTATAACAAAGTGTGGTGAAGAAATTAGATAGTAGCCGACTGTCAGAGGAAGTTGCATTTGGGACCTTCAAGGTTTGTTTTTCTGTAAGCAGCATCTAAGTAAGAGGTCAGCTAAGTTCACATGAAGAAGCACGCCAGCACCATTAACCAATGGATTGCAAATCCTATCATCTGAAGCCAAAGGAGTGGATACTGTCAGAAGCTAAATTGTGAGAGTCTGCTTTTCAGAAGTCTCTGGACAACAGTGGAAGCCTAAAACACATCTGTGAGATCCACACAGGAAATAGGCCTCTGGTGATTTCTCTCTATCCATATTAGAGGCCTGGGAATAAGCTGGTTACCAAACAGAGTGCGCTGGAGAGATGGCAATGGGAGATTAAAATGACAAGCCTGACTCTAATAGTTAAAACCTTGTCAGTGGCTACTTCCTCTGATACAAGTTGGGCCTGGTCTGGTTTTCAACTATATATATATATATATATATATATATATATATATATATATATATATACACACACACACACACACACATCATTGCCCTCAGGTGGTGGGAGTAGGAGGCTCAGCCTTTGCTCCTAGGAGCTGGAATTGAACCTCCAACCTAGTGGGCCGCCATCCCGCGCCCAACCACTACGCCACCGGGGCTCAGCGATTTTCTATATTTTTTTGTTTTGTTTTTATCAGGGTTTCTGAGATGTAGTATGTCATTGGGCGTGGCCCTCTTGAAGTTTTGTTTCGTTTTTCTGTTTTTCCTGTATGAAACCCAGGGTTGGTGAACCTACTGTGACAGCAAGTAGAATAAGGGCTTCTGGGGACTAGAGTGGAGGCAAGGATAAAAGGGATCTGAGGTCAAGGAGTTCAAGAAGGAAGAGAATGTTTCGAAACTGATGGGGGTAGTAATTGTACCATCCTGCTTCATATGACTAAACTATGGCACGAGGCAGTATCTGTATTAGCTCCCAGTAAAATGGTTCTGACAGAAAAGAAAAAGTATCCAGGCAGAACAACTAGAACTCACTCAACATATATTAAATTTCTTGGTGTTTTGAATTATATGATTAGCAATATTTTTTTTAATTTAACTATTTAAGACGCCCATCTCCTGAAAAAAAAAAAAAAGAAGAAATCTGGCAGGCCCAGATTAAGACAGTGTATTACTGGGAGAATTTATCTGCAGCCATATGCCGATGGTAGAGACCCATTCAAATACATTTTGTATAGAGTAACTCGCACATGTATAAGCTGGAACTCTAGTCCATTTTGACTTATTTAACTCATCTTTATGAGGTAAAATCAAGGACTAGAAGGTACGGCATTCAGAACGTGAATTACAAGATAGGGAGCAGGTAGAGGGACAGCTAAAGGGATTGGGCATTTTTACAGTGACTGGTTGGAAACAGGAATGATGACTACTCAGATTGGTTAGCTTGCATCAGTGTTTTTACAAAGTGGACAATACCACCACTTTATGGGGCACCATCCAGGTGGCCTTCAAAAACAGACATCTATACTTCATCCTGAATTGTAGTCTATAGTACATACATTTTTAATGGCCAAGGGCACACTGAGCAAAGGTTTTTCCTTGAAAAGAGGGAGAGAGGCCCAAGAAGTGTGGGGACTTATGGTTTAAATTATGTTACAAAGTGGGGAGAGTCACACGCGATGATCACCAGGTGATTCATTACCTTCAGATGTTTCCTGAGGACTGCTGAAGGAATTTCTGATGAAGGCTTTGTGTCTCTGATGAATAGTTTTAAGTCACTTTTAGTTTAACCACAGGAACGATGTTTTCTCTGTTATTTACTTAAAGCTGGCTAAGGATTTGACACCTGCAAAGGAAATAAGCAAGCGTTGGCATGGAGCCTGGCTCCCTCCTGGACAGATGGTTCTGCTACGAAGACTAGTTGAGAGGCTCTAGCTAGCTTCTTGGGGTGGCTTCCTTGGCATCCGTGATCCCGGCTTTTCTGGAATGAAGGTCTGTGGGGGGGAGAGCACAACTCGGGCGTGCAAAGGCACACATCTGTGTTTATTCACCTCATGGTCTAGTTCCCTTCAATTCTCACAAACCCTTCGATTATTCATTCCTCGGAAAAACTTGGTGAAGAAGATGGAATCCTAGACGAGGCCAAACTGTAGCCTTAGGAAATCCAGGTGGCAGAGCATGAACACTCAAATCCCTGACACTTCTGATGACAGAAACCATAGTAGTACAGAGGGTAAAGCATCCCACTTCTAAATAAAAGCTTTAAACCCATCAGTTTCTCCAGCAACCTGCTTCCAAGCAAATTACAGCATGGGAAGCTCTAGTTCTATTCTGTCCTGCAGAGTCACTGTGAGTTGTAATCACTTGACGGCGAGGGTTTGGTTTGGGATGTTTTAATCAATGGCTCAAAGGTGTAAGAGACCCTCTCCTGAAATGCTAGGCCTCCTCCTTCGATTTGGATCTTCAAGATCCCCCCCAAAAGTACTGCTAGGTCTTTATTTTAAAGAAAAGTGTTGCCATTTTAGTCCCAGAGAAAGATTTGCGATTACTACCTTGCTATGGAAATTCTGGAACACTCAGATCTGTCTTTGCAACTTGGCATACAAAATGAAATAGGATCTGTGTTTTGTCTGTAAACAGTACTTAGTAAACATTTGCTGAAGTGTGGTCTAGTGAGAATATTTTATACAGCCTCACCTGCACTAATCCTAACCTTTGGCAAAGGAACCGTGACTTTTGTAAATAGCTCTTGTGTAACTTAATGGGATTGAAGAATTTCTCATGGGAACAAATAATAAGCGTTAACTGTTCCAGTTACTCCCTTATTTGACACTCTAACACACTTTGATAATCCAATAAGACAAAAAACACCCCAAGCAAGAAAATTCCACTCCCATCATGTCCATTCCTAGGCACAGTGACCCTGGCCAAGCGTCCCACAGGGTTTCCAAGGCCACAACCCTTAAGCAAGCAGTCAGAAGCAACTTCCTCCCTCAGAGGGGCCCATGGGTCCAAATAGCCAACTTTCTTGTGAGCAGCCAGGCACTAACCATTGTGACACCAGGCTCTTCTCATCAACCACAAATGGAAGTTGAGTTTTGATAATTAATTTCCCAACTTGGGTAGCATGGGTCCTTAGTGGCGTGACAGGTGAATATTGCACTCTTTGCTTTCAGAGCCATTGCCCATCTTTTTTCATCTTTGTTGTAGCAGAAGACCTTGGTCTCCTCAGGATTCTGCCCAGATGTCCCCAGCGGCTGGCTTCCAGCTCTGATCGTAGCTGGAAGGTGCTGATGGGAGAGTGGGAATGGAGAAGCAAAAAGTCAGCCTATTTCCCCTCCCATCCTTGAGGAGCCCAGCATTATAGAAGCCACAGCGCCACCCATCAGGCCGGATTGTTGGCAGCCTCTGCCAGCTCTGGGTTCTAGTAACAGAGTTTTCTTCTTTTGTTTCTCAAGCCTAGGCAGGTCCTAGGTTTCCGTTTTTTACAACTTTCTGGATTGCCTCACTGTTCCCTTGCTAGCTTCTCAAATGTAAACCCTACCTTCCTCCCGCCCCTTCATTACATGTCTTCTGTTTAAACAATCTTCATGGTTTCTTCCCTAACTGATAAAGCACCTTTAACATGATCCTGGAAACCTTTGGAGCTCCTGAGACTGCTGTCTCTCACACAATTCTGGGCAGGTCCCTCCTTTCTTTTCCTTTGGTCACTGCATCAGCCTGCTGCCCTGCTATCTTCTGTGGGCATAGTTGGGCATAGGCTGGGCATAGTTGTCCTCTGCTGAAGACTGGCACTGCTGAGACTGGGACCAGCCTTGCCAGGGAGGTTTGTAGATGCTTTGCTACTCTATCTGCCATTCCAAGCCATGGCCACCTCATGTTTGTCAGAGTAGAATGGCACTCCATGGGGTTTTTAGAAACTAATGTTTTGGAAGAAGATCACCACACTTGTCTTTTGAGACTCCTCTGTGTGGATATGAACCACAAATCTTCTGTTTAACAGCTGAATGTGTTAACCATTTGCACCATCTGGGTACCAACACCTCTACTGTCCTTGAGTTGATTCTGACTCATAATGGCCCTCTCCATCGGAACAGAACTGCCCTCGTGGGTTTCCGAGACGGAGAGAGGCATCATGTTTGGTCATGTGGAGGAGCAGCAACAAGGAGGAAGATGGATGGGCAGAATGGTGGCAGCCATGAGTTCAGGCACAGGAATAATTGTGAGGATGGGGTAGGACGGGGGAGTGCTTTGTTCTGTCGTTGTAGGTTGTATCAGAGGTAAGGGGTGGGTGCAGTGGGGTTCCATTTGGAACAGAGATCTGTGTTCCAAGGTCTAGGATGATCCAGAAGAAGAGCCCACAGAACCACAGGACCAGTGAATGGCCCCAGAACAAAGACTGGCCGTCAAGGTGGACCCTGCTCATGACTTGCGTATATTTTTGGCCATATTCTTCAAATGGCATTTTAGTAAAAAGGGACCTTCCCAAAGTTTGTGGTACAATCTGTTTACCTTTTAATTCCATTTCCCATGAACTTTTCGAAGCCTCCTTTTAACCCTAAAAGGTTTCCAGAGTTCCTGGGTGGTTGCAAAGGCAAGTTTGTTGAACTGCTAACTGGAAGGCTGGGGATGCAAGGTGAGGTGCCTCAGAAGACAGGCCTGAAGATCTACTTGTTAAATAACACCATTTAAAATGCAATGGGACACTGTGGGGGTCACAATCAAGGACATTAGACTCCCTACATGTGTATATGAATTGTTGAATGGAGAACTGAACCTTCACTCAATCTCTCTCTTCCTTCCTCCCTCCCTCCCCGTGGAACACAGCTCTACTTTGACACACATGGGACCACCACATGTTGGAATTAGTTCAATGTCAACTGAATTTTCTTTTCTTTTTTTATCCCAAGATTATCCCTTTGTTCTGTTTGGTTAGGGTAAAGAAGTAGGGTAGAATGGATTATCATAGTCCACTGGACAATGTTCCCACTTGTTGTTTATGGTTGCACTCCCAGTTACTAAAGGAAAATTGCATGCATGTTTGGTTTGAAATTTTTATCCTCACGCAATATTAACACTTCTTTCATAAGAGTGCTCCACCTTCTCCTTGAACTTTGAAGAGATCTTATTGAATTTTGTTCTCTCTTTGTTTCAAATTCCTTTCAGAAATTCTTGGGTCCCATTTAACTCTTTCTGTAAAAAGATTACTGTTCTTTCCTTCCATTAGAATACATTAAAAGCAATTCTGCCTTTCCTCTGATGGTACACAATTCTGAAGGACTGGAACCATATTTCTTTCCGTGGGAGAACTTGGGGTAGAAAAGAGAGGTTTCTTCTCCTTCTTCTTCTTTAATCCTATCTGGTGGCCCCCAATAAAGAAAAACCTGCAAAGATTTTCTTGGGAGGAACTAGGAGGATGAAACTGATGGTGAGCTTAGCATTACTTTTAAAGGAGAACAAACACTGCTTACATTTTAAAAGAACGCAATTACCAATGGTTTTCAATTATTGCTTGCATTTGTTGCTTGGATGTAACATAATAAAGTATCAGTGTGTAGTTTAGAAAAGGAGAAAATTGTTGCTTCATAGTTCTGGAAGCTGGAAGGCTGACTTCAGTATTGGCTGGACCAAACTCTCTCTGCATTTTCTAGAAGGAAACCTTCTCTTGTCTTGCCCAGGGTGTGGGATCCTCAGGGACTCCTTGACTTACAGCTGCAATCCCTGCTTCTGTGAGTTCATGGGCATCATCCCTCTGTATTTTGGGTCTCACACTACTCATTTTGGATCAAGACACAGTCAGTCCAGAGTACCCTCATGCCTGTGTAACTTATAACATCTTCAAAGACCCAATTCCCAAAAGAGGCACATTCACAGATGACAGGCATGAGCATGTCAACACTTCTTTTTGAGAGGGCGCGATTTAATCAATGACGGTTCTCAGTGGAACTCGTCTCTCTTTTATACTGCTTTTTATATTGCTGGCTCCATGATGTCATACAGACTCAGTCTCTCTTGCTATTTCTCTTAGCAGTTAGTTTTTAGTTAATTCCAACCATTTTATGTAAAGCTACTCTGATAGTCATGCTTTTATTAAACAGTTGAGGAAAAACTATCATGTTTCTTTAAGGACACTTTCATATTCCCTTGGGAAATTAAATTTGAATTGAGTGAAAGACGACTACCAGTTGACTGGCAGCATCACATTAGATGCTTCTGTGCTCGAGGGATAAATTTGGACGATATCTGCTCATGATGCTCCAGCTCTTGGGAAAGGTCCTTAGGTGGCACATATGATTTGCACTCAGCTTCCAACTCAAAAGTTGACCGTTTAAACCCATTCAATGGAGAAATGACCTGGCAATTTCTGAAGCCCTCCGGAGCCATTCTGCCCTACTCCATAATATGTGGGATCACCATGAGTCAGGGGTGAACTGGATGATCCAAAGAACAGCAAACCCTTGAAAGTCATGGAAGGAGCAGTCTCTCCCTGATTAGACTTTGCTCCCCATATCCAACCAAAAAGCAGTTCCTCAGAAAGGTCAAGAGGACCAGATTGGAGACACACAGTTATGCAACAAGAAGCTTTGAGGTTAGGATCTTTCTTGAACTCAATGGAAACATTGAGGATGAGTGAGAGACTTCCCACAGAGATCTGAAGTACTATTTCTTAGGAATTTTGGAGGAAGATTTAACATTTACTCCATCCTGCTATCAACCTCCTGAAAAATCAAATCTCACTCATGAATGTCTTTATGTCCTTGCAGCTAGTTGTCAGTAGATAATAAATGGATGCTTTTGAGTTGTGCTTCTGGTGAAGACTATTGAAGGTACCATGGACTGTCAAAAGAACAAGCACATGTATCTTGAAAGAAGTGAGACGGGAGCACTCCTTAGAGGCAAGGAAGGCAACACTTCATCTTGCTTACATTGGACATGTTGTTGAGAGACCAGTCCTTGGAGTAGGACATCCTACTGGGTAAAATAGAGGGATGGGGGAAAATAGAAAAGGTCCCAATAAAGTGGATTGACACTGTGGCTGCAACCATGGGCCCAAGGGTAGGAACCATTGTGAGGACAGTGCACGGCCAGGCAGTGTGTGGTTCTGTTGTGCTTAGGGTTGGTATGGGTTGGAGCCAATTCAGTGGCACTGACCGACAATAAGCTGAGATCCTTAAGACTTGTATTCCCCTATGCTCGCCTATGGTGGGCAGAAACTCTGACACAGAATTACTTCTCCCCATACATTTGAGTGACTGGAAAACTTACGATAGTTTTTCTAGACAACAAGGATAGCTTTTGTTTAAAAAAAAAAACTTGGAATTAGAAAACCAAAAGGGAAAATCCCATGTGTTACACTCACCATATCTGAAATTAAAGGAACTCAAGAAAAAAAATCAAGTGTCAAGTTGTAATCTTCAAAAATTCTAGGGGCAAATTATTGAACGATAGAGGAAACATCAAGAGAAGATGGACAGAATACATGTAATCACTCTACCAAAAGAACTACTATAAAGTACCAAAAAAGAATGACTTGACATTCCACCATGTAAACAAGAACCAATGGCACTTACAGAAGAAGTTCATGCTACATTGAAAGCGTTAGTTGAAGTCAAGCCTCCATGAATTGATGGAATGCCCGCTGACATATTTCAGCAAGCTGAAGAAGTACTGAAAGCACTCACTCATTCTTGCTAGGAAATTTGAAGACTGATACTTGGCCAACTGACAGTAAGAGATCTATATTTGGGCCCATTTTAAAGAAAGATGACACACCAGAATGCTCAAACTGTAGAACAATATCATCAATATTTCACACAAGTAAAATTTGGCTTAAGATCATCCAACGATGGTTGCAGGAGTACATTGACGGGAAACTGCCAGAAATTCAGGCCACATTCAGAAGATGTGGAACAAGGGATATCATTGTTGATGGCAAATGGATCTTTGCTCAAAGCAGAGAATTCCAGAAAGATGTTTGCTTGTGTTTCATTGACTATTCAAAGGCATTAGGTTGGGTGGGCCATAACAAACTGTGGACAACCTAGAGAAGAATGAGAATTGCAGAACTCTGCTTTGTGCTCGTGAGTAGTTGCTACATGAAGCAAGAGGCAGCTATTTGAACAGAACGAGGACATACAACATAGTTTAAAGTTAAGAAAAGTGTGTATCAGGGTTGTATTCCCCTGACATACTTGTTAAATCCATACAATGAGAAAATCATCAGAGAAGCTGGATTATATGAAGAAAAATATGGCATCAGTATTGGAGGAAAGCTTATTAACAACCTGCAATATGCAGATGACAAAACTTTGTTATCTGAAAGTGAGGAGGAATTGACGCTCTTGTTGATGAAGATCGAGGATTGTAACCTTTAGTATGGATTATAGTTCAATGTAAAGAAGACTAAAATCCACACATCATAATAAATGAAGATGTCTGAAATTGTCACAGATTTTGTCTTGCTTGACTCCACAGTCAAAGCTAGTGGAAGCAGTGGTCAATTGCTTAGTGATGCCCCCCCCCCAAAAAAAAAGACATGTTGTATTAGGTAAATCTGTTACATAAGACCCTTTTAGAGTATTGAAGAGCAAGAATGTTACTTTTAAGGACTGGGATGTGGCCAAGCCATTGCCTCATATGCATGTGAAGGTTGGACTTTGAATCAGAAGACTGAAGAAGCATCAATGCATTTGAATTGTGGTGCTTAGGATGACAAACTGATCTGTGTCTCCTTAGAGGCAAGACTTGGTCTCACGTACTTTGGATATTACTCTCAGGAAAGACCAGTCCCTGGAGAAGGGCATTATGCTTGGTAAAGTAGAGGGGCAGCGAAGGAGGAGAAGACCTTCAACAAGATAGCTGGACACTGAGGCTGCATCAAAGATACAGTTGTGAGGATGGTGTCAGATGGGGAAATGTTTGGTTCTGTTGAGCCTAAGGTCACTATGAGGCCAGTCTGACTTGATTGCACCTAACAACAACAGACTAGCTTGCTTTCTTTTTCCCAAGTCTGGACACTTCTGGACTACAGAATAGAAATATTTGTCACACAGTCCATTTGTCTCTTATTATTGAACCCCTGCTCCCTTCTTTTCAAGAACAAGGAGGGTGTTCATTGGAAGGTATAAATAAACCCATGCTTCCTTTCCCAAAACATTGGCTTCCTATAATCTTCCTTTCCTCTGTTTTCTATTTCTAAAAGTCACTCTTAGCCCTCTCATCTTACCTTTATCCTTTTTCCAGATTGTTGGTTGAAGGCATTTCTTTCTTGCTAGTTTGTTGTTAGCCTGATTCTATCTTGGTCATATTCCCTTGTTCAGCTTCATTTAGAATATTGCTAAGGGGTTGTTGACAATGAGCCAGTAACAGGTAAGTCAATACAGGATATTTCTGGCTTTGTGTCAAAGCAGAATGCCATCGAGCCATTGTGTGAGGGGAGATATAAGATATAAAATAGTAATCAAGGTCCAGTTTAACAAGGAGTCCTTGTTATGGCTAAATAATCAACTAGTAGTCATTGGTTGACCATCTGAACCTACCCAGAGGCACCTCAGAAGATAAATCTGATAATGTATTTCTGAAAGGTCAGAGTTGAAAATCCTATGGGACACTTCTCCCCTGCATGTTGAAGGTCACCCCGAGGCACCATCAATTTGATGGCAAGTAACAACTTTACAATACAGAATCAAAGAAGCTCAAAAGAAACCAACCCTGTCCCTTGTTCCCCCAGATCTCTTTTGTAGAGGATCTTGGAACTGTTAGGTAGCTAGAATAGGGACCAGGTTGTCTGAGCTGACTCCAAATTCAGGCTCCAATCCAGGAAGGGATGGTACACCTAGGTGGGAAGTACACCTGCACTGGCCCAGTCTAGGCTAGGTGGGCTTAATTCAGCGAATGGGGTTCACCAGTACTGTCGACCATGCCTCCTCCAGGGACTGTGAAAAGCCAAAAATTTTGAGACTGCCTCCCTCTCCCTCCTTCTCCAAGTGGCTGCTGTCCCTGAAAGCTGTGCTGAGGTCTCTCTGGATTTGGTTGTTTACTTCAACACCTGAAACTGCTTCTATCCTTTCGAAAAAAAAGTCTGTGACCACAAACCAGGTTTCATCGTGAATTCTTTCTCATGCAAAACCAAGGAGTGAGATATTTCTAACCAGAGAAACCTAATAGAACCTCTGGACCTCATTCCCTCATCTGAAGAATGAGAACAGTTGTATAACAAAGGTTTATTTTTAGGATAGAACAATGAGGTGGTGTTCACATCAAGTGCTTAGGTCAGCCATCCAGACGTCTCTCCATGTTGTACTGGAAGGTGAAAAAATAAATGGTTCTGGTGAACTGAAAAGCTCAGTCCTCAAGCTCTGAACCAGTCCCATTCCTCAAGTGGGCAAGCATGTCAAGGGGATCAAGATTATTTAAAATCTCAAGATACCCCACTCAATAATCTCCAAATTCAGAATGAGCTTGTCTACTATAGGATTCTTCCATTTCTTCTTCCCTCTTTTTAAAAGTTTCCCAGTTCTTCTGACTCCCTACCTAACAAACACTTCTTCTCTGAAGAGACTATTTTGGAAAGTTAAGACAATGTTTCTTTCCTTTTGGGATAGCATGCCTTTTTTTTTTTTTTTTTGCTTTCTACACTATGAATTTGATGGTTTGGAACATTCCCCATGACAATTAGCTAGAGGTTTCTGGTTGACCTTGGAAAATAGCCCAACTCTTATATATGTAGCAAGGACTTTGTGGAGCGCGCCTCTGTGAGTTAGATTTTCTCTGCAGCCAAGTCTTTTCCTCAATATGGTTTCCGAGTAACATGAGGACTTTAACGTTGGAATTCCAATGATTATGAATTTCTTCAGAGAGGTAAAAAGGACCCTAGGAAGAGGATAAGCCCAAGAGATGCACAGTCGGCAACTTGGTTTTGCTTTGCAGGTAATGTAGGAGCTCTTGTCCCAGTGACTTTTGCTTCGACCATATAGAACTCACAAGGCTAAGTCCCTGACCCTACCCAAGACTGGAGACTCTTCCAGCAGCAGGCAGCCCCATCTTTTCCTTTGAAGCAACTGTTGACATCCCTCCACCCACTTGCTGGTGAGCAGTAGCTTTAACCATCAGGGAACCAGCAGGGCTCCCCTCTCTGGAGTTAAGTAGGAGATGATTAGATCATGACATATCTGAAAGTTGATTTGGGGTCAAGTGTAGGTCAGTATGGCCTGTTCTCACATTTTTCAAGGTGAAGACAAGGAAGCCAGTGTGTGGATAACAAACACGAGTCCTCAAGGTGCAATTATCAGCTTCTCCAGTATCAAGTTTTTTCCTGCTTGGGTTCGGTGTTGTAAGGGTGGGGCGTTCAGCGGTGAGCTGGAGTCCCCAGACTGCAGCAGAATCACAGCTGCAGGGTTGGGACCACGCCATGGTCTGGGGAGCTGGTTTCCTCCGGGCAACTGTCTGTGCCTCCCTTACGGGCCAAGATGGACTGTCGAGTTGTGGCGCTCTCCATGTGGCCCAGGCTACACAGAATGGGAGAGTTCAGGTAGAACAAGAAAACTGCTTAGTGGTAAATTCTGAACACGTATGTAAAAGGTTATGGATAACAATGGAGGAAGGTCAAGACCCACTTTCAAGGTCCCACTGTCACTAAGTCCCCGACATATTAAGCCCCTCTGAAGGTGAATAGCCTTGTTATCAGACAGAAACATTTGTTTCTAGCATCAATTATGACTGGTGGAGTTAGGCTGCAATGTGACTGACACCTTTCATTTGATCTCCCTTTTGCTACATTTTATGCTTGTTTCAGTTTTTTAAGATGCCCTGCTTGCCATTTGAGTGAGATGTTTCTCTGTTGTGCTTTGTCATTGCTGTTTGCTTTTTCCTGTTTGTCTCGTTGTATGAGTATATGAAACCCAGGGTAGGTAAATCTAAAGAAAGTCGCTGGATTCATGATTATGTGGGGCATGGCAGGATGAGGAAAGGTGGGTGGTGAGAGGGAAATGGGGTGCTAACAGTGATGAATAGGAAAAAGATGTCCTGAAATTGATGGTGTTAATGATTGCACGGTAATTCTTTTTTTTAGTAATTCTTTAAAAAAAATAACAACTATAGAATTATATGATATGTGATTATTATGCCCATAAAACTTAAAATTTTTTTCATAGAGTTTCCTATTTAAAACTCTGCTAAAGGACATTATTCCCCTATTCCACTCCTCCTCAACATGTGATTTTCTAATGTGCTCACCAAAATCTATTTTTATAAGGGTCACAAGGAAGAGATGCCAGTTAGGGTATGGTATAGCAGCGATGAATCACACAACATTCCTCTAGTTCGTTAATGCTTTCTCCCCACCATTATCATGATACCAATGCTACCTTACAAATTCAGTTAGGCCAGAGCAGGTACATGGGTACAGATAAGAGCTCTCGACACAAGGAATCCAGTACAGATTGACCTCTCAGGACCAATAATTAGAGTAGCCAAACCAGAAGGGGAGGGGAGGGGAAGTTAATAAGTTGATATCAAGAAAAGTTTTTAAAATGATGATGGCAGCAGATGTACAAATGTGCTTGATACAATGGATGTGTCTACAGGTTTGTGGTAAGAGCTGTAAGAGTCCACAGTAAAATGATTTAAAAAAGAAAAATTCTCCTCTAATCTCCCACTATAAAAAGTATTATTGATTCATGATGAATACAGACCTTTGATGACACAAATGTATTTCTGGTATACTGTACTTGCCCTTTGCTTTGGTACCAGCTGATTGAAATAAAGCTTGAAAAAAATGAGGGCTACATTTATCATTTTCTCACCTTTGATTTAAAAAAAATAATTTTATTCTTCTTGCTGTTGAAAAGATGCATAAGAAAACATAAGTTAGTTCAGTTGTTCCTGCAAGTACCATGTGGTGACATGGGTTACATTCTTCAAGTGGGACAACCATTCTCATCCTCCTTTTCTGAACTTTTCCTCCCCTTCCACACCCCTCCCCCACCACACCACACCATGACAATGACTCACCTCTCCCTCACTTTCCTATCTAATCTTTTGTATTGATCTTTCCAGTTAGAACCAATCTACATTGATCTTTAAAGAGGGCACTGCTCAAGGCAGACATTCATTACTAGTTTGACTTTACGAATATTTGAGGGAGTATTTTTGGTTTAAGAATTAAAGATGATCCCAGGTCAGTAGTTTTAGGGGTAGAATTACTATTTTTAAGCTATTCCACATTTTGAGGTGTTCCCCCAGTGTTCTTAGAAAGCCAATCTCCAGTTTCCTAGGAGGCTGACAGCTGGGCACTTTGTTTTAAGGGTTTATCATACAGTATATTTACGTTCCGATGGGAAAGGGTAAAGGAAAATAATAGGAAGACAGTCCTACTTGTGCAAATGATATAAAGAAATGGTGTACTGCTGAACAGATTGGTGATTCCATAAGTCATAGCTGTTAAATAACCTAGTCTCTGCTCCACACCGCTCCTGCCCCTGCTAGCTTCCATCAGAAAGGGCACTTGGTTAATAATTGTGGGTTTGAGTTCATGTTTACAGTGATGATGAGCTAAATATTTCTTGTGTAAATGTATTTACTTATATATGAGTTCATGTTTATTGATGTATTTAGCTAAATCTTGCTCTGTGCAAATATACTCATTTGTATAAGCATTGTCTAGCTTTTTGAACTGTTAAGACTTCTCAGGCATGCAATTGAAAGTGTGTTATGATTTTCCGGAGGGATATTGAGTAAGACTCCATCTACACTACATTTCTCTCCTTTGAGTCAAGTTAGATATCTCATTGAATCTGAACAACTCATCCAGTAAACAAACTTGTTCTAGGAACAGCTAGGCCTCAGTGGTTATAGGTTTGGCCATAACTCTTACACTGAATTGGCACAATTTCATCGTTAATGAGCTTAGCTAGAATATATAAGAGCTGGAAAAAAACTATCACCCCAATTTCTATACTGAACAAAGGAAAAATGAACCCCTTGAAGCATGAAACCCAGAGAATGCAATTGGCAAGTCTCATAGCACAATGCTTAAAGTTTGAGTTTTTAACAACCCCACATCAGGCTCTGCTTACTGCACTGACAGTATTGCTACGTTTGCTGCTGTCAAGTCAGCTCCCAATTTAGGGCAACCCAGGTACAGTGAGACTGCACCACTGTGATCCACTTGGTTCCATTGACTTCTTTTAAGAAATTGACGACTAGACCTTCCATCCTAGTCTTGAAGTTATGCTGAGACCTGATTACCATCATAACATAAAGCCTCCACGCTAGATGAATTGTAACAAACAGGAGTGTGTTTGAAATAAGAGACCTGTGTGTACACAATGTGCACTCTGTATATTTTTGCTGGCAGTGTAAAAACATTCAACTCTTTCCCCCTTTTAAAGACTGCACAAATAAATGAGCATTAAAATATCTGACCATAAAAATGAAAAGGAAAAAAAAACTCTATTTAAAGTACAGATGTTTTAGAGTACTATTCCCCAAAGTCTTTTTCCTGGAATATTAGTGCGGACAGATAGCAGTTCTCTGAAAAGAAAGGGTGTTGGGATCAAATACGGTGAGGACATTCTGGTCATCCTTCCTCCTTTTCTTCCTCCACTCCCTCTTCTATGGTAGGAAGTCATAATGAGATCACTGAGAAACACTCAGTTCTAAGAAGTATGCTCTGTGGGAAATCAAACCTCATGTTTACTCAAGATAACATTGTTCTGTGAAATATTTTTTCCCACCCCGTCACTACCTAAAAAATCTCCCTTGGCATCCATAACATTATCCAAGGACATGCAATATACACCAGTCCTGGCTGACTCGCTCCACAGACAGATCCCAAGAGAAAGTCACTCCTCCCTCTTCTCCCTTCGTTCATGTCAATTTTTTTCTTGACTTTTATTCACACCTGAGCTCTGCACTTTGTCTCCACGCCCCCCCCCCCGCCCCCGCCATCCCCTGCAATTTGGTTCTGGTGTCTGTGGCCGTGACTCCCTCCCTCATTGTCAGACACCTACTCTCCACTGGGGAAGAAGAAAGAGTTGGGCTTCTAGTACCTTTCTCTTAGCTTTCCTCCCAAGTTCCACAAGCAGCAATAATTAAATAGCATGCACACAACACTGAGGGTACCCACAACTTTTCCAATCAGAATGAACAATGTGCTTAACTAAGTCATGGGGGGAAATTCCTTGAAATTCTATCCATTCTATTTATCCATCTGAATTTAAAAGGAATGCAAATGGTGCAAAGGCTTAACCATTGGACTGTTAATCACAAGGAAGAAAGACAGTTCAAACACACCAGGAGAGAGAGATGAGACTGTCCACTCCCATAGCAATCTACTGTAGGATCTTGGAAACCCTACTCTGTCCTATGGGGCTTTTAGGAGTTGGATACATAATAGAGAGTCACTATGGGTTGGAATAGACTCAGTGGCATAGAGAGACAAATGATAGACAAAGATGACAGAGATAGATAGATAGATAGATAGATAGATAGATAGATAGATAGATATAGATGATAGATAGATCGATGATAGATAGATAGATTAGATAGATAGATAATAGATAGATAAATAGATAGATAGATAGATAGATAATAGATAGATAGATAGATAATAGATAGATAGATAATAGATAGATAGATAGATAGATAGATAGATATAGATGATAGATCGATGATAGATAGATAGATAGATGATAGATAGATAGATAGATAGATAATAGATAGATAGATAGATAATAGATAGATAGATAGATAGATAGATAGATAATAGATAGATAGATAGATAGATAGATAGATAGATAGATAGATAGATAGATAGATAGATAGAGTCCCTTGGCTACCACTCTCCTTTGTCAAGAGGAGGTTCCCCAGCCCTGCTGGCTCCTTGAAAGGTTCCTACCCTTGAGATCCCACCTTGGTGCTCACAATCTCATCACCACTTGCTGCCAACATACCCTCAGGATTAATGACATGCTTATTTAAAAGGGAGGGGGGTGATGCCATTGCACCAAATCTAGTTCATAGTGACACCAGGTGCTGCGTGTGCAGTAGACTCGTGCTCCACAGGGTTTTCCCACCTGTACCCCATGTGTGGAAGCAGAATGCCAGGCCTTTCTTTCCTGGCATCTCTGAGTGAGATGAAATCGCCAACCTCTTGCCTAAAAGCCAAATGCATGATCATTGGAGCCATCCGGGGACTTGCTGGGCTTGTTATTTCATTGATTTCAGTTCCCCCAAAACCCCAGAACTAACAGTTCAATTGTCTCCCTAACCCATTCTCATGGCATGGTGGCTACATGCTGAGTTGCCAACCAGAAAGTCAGTGATTTGAAACCACCAGCAGCTCTGCGGGAGAGAAAGGAGACTTTCCACTCTGATACAGAGTTTCAGTATTGAAAGCTCACAAGGGCGGTTCTACTCAGCCCTATAGTGTCGCCATTTGTCCGAACAGACTCCACGCCAGTGACTTGTTTGTTGGTTTCTTAATCTAAGCACTGTTCAACTTTGAGGATACTGGTTGTCAACATCTCTCTCTTTTAAATCATTTTATTGGGGGTTCATGCACCTCTTATCATGATCAATACATATATCAATTGTATGCACACCACATTGGCACATTTGTTGCCATCATCATTCTTGAAACATCCTCCTTCTACTTAGGCCCCCGGTATCAGCTCCCCATATTTCACCCCCCTTCCCCTTCCTCTCCATCACGAATCCTTAAAAATTTACAGGTTATCATTGTTCCATCATATCATACACTGTCTGATGTGTGCCTTCACCCACTTCCATGTTGTCCATACCCCAGGGAGGAGGTTATATGTAGATCTTTGTGATTGGTTCCCTCTTCCTACTTCACCTTCCTTCCATCCTCCCAGTATCACCACTCTTACCACTGTTCCTGAAGGGATCATATGCCCTGAATTCCCCATGTTTCCAGATCCAGTGTAAATCCCTTGATCTAGCTGGGGAAGGGTAAGCTAGAATTGGGATCATGATAGTGGGTGGAAGTATTTAAGAACTAGATGAGGGAGAGAAACTACTGACAAGATGAGATGGCTGCATGCTGATCGATCCTGATTCCTGGAGACTGGAGGAGCCAGAGGAAAAGCCACATGGTCTTACCTTGATGGAACCAAACCTTTGGGGCTGGAGAAGCCTTGGGGAGACCCCTGTCAGCACTGGGATGCTTCTACCACCACTGGATACACAAGACTCTGTATCCACTTGCTTGTTATTGTCCTGGCGTTATTGCACGTGCTTCGTGAGTCAGAAGGAGACTTTATAGATTGGTATTGGATATATGGGCTAATATTGGACTTATGTCTTTGGACTGGACTGGGTTGGAATGCTTTCTCAATGTTCCATTCCTCTTGTATATAAACCTTTCCCTTATATCCAAGAAAAAGAACTAGAGGAAAGGTACATATTTCATTGTTGCTACACTGTACCTTGTCTTGATTGTCTCCTCCCTGTGGCCCTTCTGTAAGGGGATGTCACTTCACTTACTGATGGGCTTGGGTCCCCAACCAGTGCTCCCACTCATTTATAATGATATAATTTTTAGTTCTTTGATGCCTGATAACCAGTCCCTTCGACACCTTGTGGTCACACAGGCTGGTCTGCTTCTTTCATGTGGGCTTTGTTGCTTCTGAGCTAGATGGCTGCTTGTTTACTTTCAAGCCTTTAAGACCCCTGATGCTATATCTTTTGATAGCCAGCCACCATCAGCTTTCTTCACCACTTTTCTTGCATTGAGGAAGTACTTGAGTGGAGGTTCAATGCTCGTTTGCTGTCTTAATACTAGCCCTATAAGTATATGCATGTAGATCTATTTCCCCATCATCATTTATAAATATATTTACCTATATGCATGCCTGTATTTAGACCTCTACAAATGCCTTTTACCCCCCATTTCTTTTGTCTATGTCCTTTTACTTTCCTCTTGCTCCACTATCATGCTCTACCTTCATTTGGGGTTTCGGTATTTTCTCTGTTACATTACTCTTGATCAATCCCTATCAGGCCTCTCACATTCACCTTGTTATTGATTTGGGATCACTTGTTCCCTTATCACTGAGTTGGTCAACACCATCTCTTTCGCCCCTACCCCCATCTCCCATGTCCCCCCTGGAACCATCATTCCTGTTGTTTTCTCCTCCAGACTGTTTATCAAGCCTATCTTATCTAGATAGACATGCAGAGATAGCAATATGTACAAAAAACACAAACAAACAAAACTAAGGCATCTTATCTAGATAGACCTGCAGAGATAGCAATATGTATAAAAAAAAAACCCAAACAAAACTAAGGCATCCTAAGATGAAGTGACGAAGGAAAATAAAATGATGGCAACAACAACCAAAATATCCCAATGTCCCAAAAATATATTCTATAAATAAGTAAAAAACAAAAACAAAAAGGCCTATAAATAGTTCAAGATCTGTTTGTTGACTTCCAGTAATGTCCCCTGGTTGAGTCTGGTGAGGTGTCACACCCTGGCCCCAAAGTATATCCTTGGGACTTGTGGCAGTCATGCGCTTATGTTAATTTTATGATTGAAATGTAGCTTGTTAATTTGGAGCTAGTCATTGTGGTAGTCATCTGCTTATGTTAATTTTATAATTGAAATGTAGGGGTGGAGTCTGGCCTGTTAATCAGGAGAAAGCCATTGAGTAGCCTGATGAGGCCTCTGTGTGGGCATGGCTTTCACCTGAGACTCCTGGGAAATCTCGTGGTATTTACCCCGTGAAGACGAGAAGCTATCTTCCCCAGTTGTTGGGAGTTAGTTTCAGAGATGATTAACCACAGGCAACACAGAATGGTGGCGGCTGGGAGGCTGGAATAGCTGGTGGAGAGACCACATGGCTTTGCCCTGATGATGACAGACCTCTGAAGCTGGAGTGGCATGTTGTTGATGGACCTGAGCCCTGGAAGCCAGGAGCCATGGGGAGACCCCTGCCAGCACCAGAATTCTGCACCCACTGACCTCTGACTTCCTGAGTCGGAAGCAGACTTTATAGACTGATTTCGGGCATATGGGTTATTATTGGACTTATGACTTTTCACTGGTCTGGATTGGGATGCCTTCTTAGGGTCACATTTCTTTTGTATATAAACCCTTTCCTTATACCTATATGCATGTCTCTGAAATTTGTTCCTCTAGTCTACCCGGACTAACTCAGTCATTGAGTAGCCAATGAGGCCTCTATGTGGGCATGGCTTTCTCGTGGGACTTCTGGTAAACCTCGCAATATTTCCCTCATGAAGATGAGAAGCTATCTTCCCCAGTTGTTGGGAGTCAGTCTGAGAGACAATGAATCATGAACAAGATAAGATGGCAGCGTCCGAGAAGCTGGAGGAGCCTGCGGAGAGACCACATGGCTTTGTTCTGATGGAGCCAGACCTCTGAGGCTGGGGCAGTCACATGGAGACCTCTGTCAGCGATGAGTTGCTTCTGCTGTTGATAGACCCTGAGCCCTGGAAGTGAGGAGCCATGTGAGGAGCCATCCCTGCCAGTGTCGGGATTCTGCACCCACTGACCTGTGACTTTGTGAGTCGGAAGGAGACTTTATAGATTGATTTCGGGCATATGGGCTAATATTGGACTTATGACTTTGTACTGGACTGGACTCAATGTCCTGTTCCTCTTGTATATAAACTTTTTCCTTATATCTATATGTGTGTGTATGTCTATGAAATTTGTTCCTCTAGTCTACCTGGACTAACACAGCATTCCTTCAGGAACACCCTTAGTCTTTTGCAATGGTGTGGTTGGGTCAGAAAGGCTACAATCCCGACCCTGCTTCTCCATTGTTGTCCCTGTAGGGCCTTGGGTCAGCGAGAGATGCCATGTTTTCTAGTGGGGCTGGCCATGTCGTCCTCTCTGTGCCTCGGCTGTTCTGAGTGGGAATATCATCCTCAAGGCTTGGTGGGCCAGGAGGCACTCCATTCTCTCTTCCTCCCACTTTATTTGTTCTTGTGTGTTCTGGTCAGGCAAGTCCCACTCTCCATGCTGCAGCTTCAGTGCTGTCCTCCAAAGCATACTCCTCTGCAAGGGAGGGGGGGGGGGGCACGGCGCGAGGCAGATGTCTATGTAATTGGGATTGGGGCGGGGCCATCAGACCCCTCCACTAGCTCCCTGCTCCATGCCGTCACGCTGCATTCACATCCTGGAACACCGGGTTTAAGTTTGGTCCCTCTTTTTCTGTGGAGATATAAAAAATATGCTCCCCTTGACTGGGTTAGTACCTTATTCCCTCTCACACACATCACCATTTCCCTCTCACCCCCACTGCATTTGGCTACCATATGTAGCATTGAATTTGATCTGGTCCCTGTCATACTATCCGGGCTTCACTTGAGGAATTTCTGTATACTGTAGCTTTTTCCCTATGCCCCCTTTGTATATATTTTTAAGCTCAACAACTCTTTTAAGAAGCAGATGTGGGTCTTCTCACATCATTGCATCAGGTGGGGCCACTGTCCTCTGGTCATCTCAATGCCTCCCCTAGACTGTCTTCTGCTTAGGTCCCTAAAAACACCCAGCTAGCAAATTCTCCTTCTTTGCTGAAGTCACCTATCCTCACCTCACATCTCCATCATCCCTGCTCATCCCTTGAAGATTTTAGCTCTTGGTTACAGCATCATCTGCCATATCTCTCTCATCATCATCCCTTGATATTTTCACATCCACATAGACAATGAGTCTAATGTCTTCCCTGTCATTTCTTTGCCTTTTTTCTTTTTAAAATCATTTTATTGGGGACTTGGACAACTGATCACAATCTATACATCTTTCCATTGTGCCAAGCATATTTGTTCATCTGTTGCCATCATCATTCTCAAACATTTAATTTCTAATTGAGCCCTTGATATCAGCTCCTCGATTTTTTAAACCCCTCCTCTCCACTCCCTCCTCCCTCATAAACCCTCGGTAATTTACAAATTATTATTATTATTTCAGGACTTTCTGTTTTAATGATATTGTCCTTCACTTTACTTTAGGCACACACCTATAAGGATTATACCCTTATGCAAGTTGTTCATAACTTTAAATGCTCCTTAGAGTCCCCCAACCTAAACCAAATCACCCCCTGCCACTGAGTCAAGTCCAACCCACAATGATTCTATACTGCATTTCTGACATTAAAGTTTTAGAAAGTAGACAGCATCATCTTTATCCCATGAAAACCTAGTAGGTTTGAGGTTAAAAATCTAGTGTGCAACCCAATATATACCAGGGCTCTTATTAGAATTTCCAAGGGCAGGGGTGGGGAATCTTTTTTCTGCCAAGGGTTATTTGAATATTTAGAACATCATTAGTGGACCATACTAGTCAAATATTTAATTAACTCACCCATAATGCAATGGCTGGCAGTGCTTCTTTTCAGTGAACCATGTGATGTTAGCTGGTATTGATTTCATGGGTCTTATTTATTAGCCACCTTATTTTAAAATAATTTAAAAACATTCAGTGCATGGACTCTACCTCAGTCCAAATGAATCTCAGTCAGTTTGTGAGGAGTCTTAGGCATTGTTATCAATAAAATTTTCTCCCTTATCATTGCTGGTCGTCTCTCTGATGACATTATTCCCTAGTTCAATTCAAAAGAGTATTTAAGGCAAAATACTGATAACTATTACAAGGAGTATTTAAAATGTGTGCAACATGTTGAATGAGATGTCAAAGAGAAT
This sequence comes from Nesogale talazaci, assembly GCA_004026705.1. Lineage (NCBI taxonomy): Eukaryota > Metazoa > Chordata > Mammalia > Afrosoricida > Tenrecidae > Nesogale > Nesogale talazaci. Next base: position 25,449 of record PVJH01008809.1, on the reverse strand, counting down.
TCTGACTTTGGTAGGCCAAATGAAGAGTTGAAAAATAAGAAGGTATATTTAATGAAGATTAGGACTATGTCCTGTGGATTGACTCTGAAAAATCTATTACACAAATAGAGTGAAGGAAGCATGACACAATAGTAACATTCACAAAACCCTAAGTAGAACGTTTATATTGTAGAAACTCCTTTTTTAAGTTAGAATATGATTTCACTCGGGTGGATTTCTTAAAAATTAATACAACAGCTGGAATTATGAATTAACATCTAAGAAGGAATGGACATTGGTCAACTTCATCTGAAGAAGTCAGAGGAAAGGAATTGAGGATGGAACACATCCTTGAGGATAAGGCAGACTTCATAAAGCTGAAGGAAGGAAGGGGTCACAGAGACGGTGAGGCCAGGGTAAGACAATAACCAGACCTAAAAAGAACACAGGAATTTATCTTTGATTTCAAATCACTTCAAGAAAATGTACAAGGGTCTCAAGGAAATAAGAAAACACCAAAATCAGAAAGTAGAAGGGGCTTGGGAGAAGAGGAGAAGAATGATAATAGAACCAGTAACTAGGGGTAGGATGGGCCTAAGGAATTCTATTACAGCTCACATACTTGTGGGATCTTGTTCAAGCTTTGTTCAAGAAATTTTGAACACTTGCTCTTTGTGTGCATGATTTGTCATTCAGTGGAAAGTGAGGAATTTAACTAAGATCCTCTTTTTTAAAAAAATAATTTTATTGGGGGCTATACAGCTGTGATAACAAGCCATATATCCATTCATTGTGTAAGCACATTTATACATATGTTTCCATCATTTTCAACATATTTTCTTTCTATTTGAAACCTTAGTATCTGCTCATACATATAGGGCTGCTAATCATAAGATCCCCTATTAATAAATCATCAGCCTAATGATTACTTTGAATTATGTGGAGTAAGTCTGGTATAATTATCAAAAACACATTGAAATATTTTATTCTTGTTGCCGTTAACTTAGCAATCAGCTGTGAGCAGAATTGAAAGGAAAATTCAAACTCTCTTAGTATGGATAACATTTCTACATAGCATTTCAGTCTTTTGTGCCTATAGTGACTTTTTGAAAAATGACTTAAAGTAAAAGGATTGATTCCAGTGTGACTGAGTTCGTTTTGGAAACACTGGCAGCTATAACTTTTGCCCCGCCTACCTTGCTGGTGGCTGGTATAAATAAAGGTGTCTTCACACTCTCCTACCGTGGCTGGCTGTCAGGAAAGCAAAGGAGAGTCAGAGTCCAGTTAGCAAGAACCAGAACTTCAAGCACATGCATTGTGTGAAACTGAATGATGGGCATTCCATGCCAGTCCTTGGACTTGGAACTTTCGCTGCTGATGATGTAAGTGGAAGTCAGGGGACTGAAGGATTTAGGAAAACGGTCCTGGATCAGGTTTCAGCAGACACCCATTTTGTCCAGTAGACAGTAGGAGTTTGAGAAGGCATCATTTGGACTTCCATTTCACACTGAAAACTTGCCTCTCTGCAGGTTGCACAGGTGGTTTTTAGTTTGCTATTGACTATAGAATTTAGGGGTGAATGGTTTTGTTTGGCATCTCTTGATAACTGTATTTCTTTGATGAATTAGCATATATTTAAGATTGACCGTGTGTTGTATATCCTTGGCACACATTATCTGAGTTATTTCCCAATAGCTCTGAAGGTAAGTACTGTAGCTTTACTGTGTCTTAAATTTTTACGGTTTTCAAATCTCACGCTAGGCTCTTCTTACACTCATCTGCCACTTTGATCAAAGCAATTCTACCATGTGTTAGTCATATCCATTGGAAGGCGGACCTGGAAGGAAACTAGTCGCATCCCCAACATGACCCTTTTGTAGCACCTTTGCTCTGAGCTTGTGGGAGGTGGCTGTCATTTGGCAAAGGACTCCAGTCATTCAGGTTTTGCCCTGTAAGAATCCACTAACATCTCCAGCACTGGGTGAGGAACATGTCCAGGACAGAAAGTAACAAAAGGAGGTTTCTCCTCACATACATTATTTACATTTCTGCAAGAATCTACTGCCATATGTTTAAAATGCCAGACTCTGATCACATGAAGGGAGGGCTGGCCTGCTGCCACTCGAGAGGGTTTGCCTCACCTAGTGACAAACACAGGCACAACTCAAAACCCAATCTCTCAGCCACCAGGTGGGTTCCAGCTCACACTTTATAGCTGTGTCATGGCATAGAAAAGCCCTCGATTGCTGAATAAAAGGTTGTAGGTTTGGAGAGAGGGGTCCTGGAAGAAAACCCTTCTTCTGAGCTTCCTCTGGGTGAACTTAGTTATGGAAAACTCTATGGAGTACTGTCCTCCTCTGACACTGTCCTCCACACACTGCTGTTAGGTGGCTTTTCTGTGAGAATCTTTGCATTGCACCTTCTACTAGACTGCTGTCTCTGCTGTAGTTTAGAATAGGGCATGCCTTTTAAAATGTGATATCCTCTGTAAATTGCTCACAAGTGGGCCTTGGATCCCCATGCTGTCCTCCCCTTCATTCGCAGTGATGAACTTTATGTTCTTTGATGCTTGATACCTGCTGAGTCGTGGGGAGGAGAAAGGGCCAGTCAGGGTACAGTGAAGTAGCGATAAAACAACTTTCCTCTAGTGCTTGAAGGCTTCCTCCCCCCAACTATCATGATCCCCATTCTACCCTAAAAATCCAACTGGACTGGAAGAGGTACAATGTACAGGTGGGAACTGGAATTTCGGGGAACCTCAGGACTAGTAATGAGAGCGGAGTTACCGAATGCGTGGAGGGAAGGTCGGGTAGAGAGGGGAAGCCAATCACAAGGACCTACATATAACCTCCTATCTGTGGACAGTCATCAGAGGAGTGGGTGAGGAGAGACATCGGGCAACCTAAGATATGACAAAATAATAATTTATAAAGTAATGAGGGGTGGTAGGACAGGGGCAGTGCAGAGGAGAAGGGATGAGTTGCTGAAATTAAGGGCTCAAGCGGAAAAGCAGAGATTTGGAGAATGTTGACAACAGCAGGCAGGCTACGAGCCCCCAATAAAGTGATTTTTAAAATGTGATATCCAAAGTTTATACTGTCGTGAAAACCAGAACTCTTCCATAGTTATCAACCAAAAATTATCCTGAGTGATTTACTCACCTAGATACCCTCTAGATACAAATATCATTCTAAGAATTAAGCTTCTGGGTAGCACAACTGGGTAAAGGTGCAACTACTAGCCAAAAGGTTAGTGGTTCACATCCACCTGGAGGGACTTTGGAAAACAGGCCTGGCCATCTCATTTGAAAACCCGATGGAGCTACAGGAGTGGTGTCTGGGAGGGAGACTCTGCTTGACCACTCCTAATAGCAACCGCAAAATTCAGAGTTCCAAAGACCTGAAATGAAAAAGGAAGACACAAATTGCAAAAGAAGCTTCCATTCCTCTCCAATATGGGTTGTTTTGTAAACATGATCCTTATGAAGAGTTTCTGGTGAGGCTCTGGAGGAAGAGAGAACATGTTCCTGTGGGGGTGCCTTTCTTGGTTCAGTTAAGTTGGTTTTCTGGGAGGTAACTCAGCTCAACATCTCAGATTTTCCCCTTCAGCCATTGAACCATGAAATTGGGGGCAGGCTGTACAATGATATCCTCTTGACTTCGTGGAAACTAGGTGATCGCCTGGGTGATAGTCAGCTCCCTGTCTGTCTGCTTCTGCATTCCACTGCTCCTGATTTGGTTTTTTTCAAGATCTGGGTCCAGGCTTTGCACAATGGCACCACTGCAGCCCTTACCCCCCCGCCCCCACAGCCCCCACTCTTCACAATTGCTCACCTGCTGACCAGAGGCCAGCCTGGAATTTCTACTCGACTCATATTGTTCAGAACGGGAAAGGAGCATGTTGACTTCGGTCGGACTGAGATAAGTGTTAGAACTTATCAGCACCGTGGCTGTCCATGGAAATTCACGATGAGCCCAGGTGTCTCTGAGTAGTGCTCTCCTCCAGAGGGTTTTCAATGTTTGTCTTTTTCAGCAGTGTGCACCTCCAGACCTCTTTTCTGAGACCCTGCTGAATGGACTGGCCCCTCCAGCGTTAGGGTAAGAGCCAAGCACATTAAATGCTCGTGCTATCTAGCAACAGTGTTAGGAGACACAGAAGGTAGCTTTGCTTCTCTGAGACTTTGACAAGCAGATCAAGACATGCATCACACCAAGAAACAGCTGCATAACCATATTCACCAGTGTATCACTAAATGCCATGAAAGTTTGAAATATTCAGAAGAGGGGGGTGATGGGAGCTGGGTTGTCCTTGAATGGCTTCTAGGAGGAACAGGACCTGAGCTTAAGCGCAAGCATTCCAGTGAGCTTTAGGAGGTTGGCTCAGCTCAACTAGAAGGGGCATGCTGAGGAAGGAAGCATGAAAAACTGTGAAACTGCAAAAAGCTGGGACTGTAGGCAGAAGGATCCTTTTATCCTATAGGACAGAGGACATTAAATAAAAAGCTTTAATACAAGTTTGAAGAAAATTGGGGAAAAAATCTCAAGACCAGACATGATGTTCCTATTGTAATATATTCAAGGTCAGCATGTTTTCTCAACGGAAACCCATGAGGATAGGACAAAGCAAAGAAAACATGTGCTCTCTTTCATGAGCACACAGGAGGGATGGCTAGGGAGAAAGCAAAGTATTATTATCAGAGTGCCAGGAGAAGGAACTGCCAACAGGCGTGAAATGCAAAGGCAGACCTGGGAGGCCTTGTGCAGAATCAAAGACAGGGCTCAGTTACTCACCCTCCTCCACCATTCTGCTACCATCTCTTGCTTCACGGCCTGGACCTCCAGGTCTCCTTTTGATTCGTAGAACATGGCAAGCTCAGGACTTTGCTTGTGCTCTTGCCCATGGTCAGTCTTACCCTGCCACCTGCAAATTTTGTCTTCCAGGTCAACCTCCAATCTCATACATTTACCACTCAATAGTCTTTTCTTGCTTCCTACCTTGCCTGCTCCTAAATATACAACTTTATTTCAACATCCTTTAAAATTTGAGGCAGGCTATGCCAATAATACCTTTTTGCCTTTTAGAGGGATGCATATTCATTGATTTGCATACCTACTGCTTGTTTACTTAATAAATGTTAACTGTCTTTCCTCGGTAGACAAACAGTCCCATAGGTACTGGGAAGATTGACCTTTTGTCCTCTGCTAAGGTTCAGGGTTGGGTGCCCAGGGAGCACTGAATAAATGTGTGTTACATAATTGTGACATGAGAGGATCTGGCAAAGAAGAAAACAGGGTGGGAGAAGGCATTAGTCATCTTTCATAAGAAAATTTCTAAAGTACTGGCAGTTTTTCTGTTTATCATTTCTTTCAATTTCTTTTTGTTTTCGGTAGTCCTTGTTTGTTTGTTTGCTTGCTTACAGTTTTATTGGCATATAATTCAAATTTCAATGGCTTGAGCAAGATAAATAGTTGTTCAATCACCACCACAATCAATTAAAGAACATTTTCTTCATTCTTGTACTCGGTATTCATTCCCCATTTGCACCCAGCCTCTCCTGCCATAGTCCCAAGAAGCTATTGATCCAGTTACCGTCTCTCTAGATTTACCTACCCTGGATTCTCTATGCTCCAGGGTGAAGCCCATTTTATGAATTCATTTCAGGTGAAAGATTGTATTCGAGTTTAATCTATTACCTTATTGTACAGCACAGCTACCATGGGTTCTGCCAGACCATAAAGGACTAGGATATATGGAAAGACGGGAAATAATGACAGTGAGGAAATACATTTCTTCTCTTTGAGATAAATGGACACTCAAGTCCTTTTCATATTCTGGTATAATTTAAATTTTTTTTTCTGGTATGATTTTTAACATCAATTTTGCCTTTTAAAAACAATGTGTCGGGCTGAGTCTCATTGGCATAAATGGTTGAGTATGGGACTGCGGCCCTTGGGTTTGGCAGTTCAAATCCAGCGGCGCCTCTCAGAAGTAGCGCTAGGTAGCTCCCACGACTACCAGAGGGCAGTGATGCCCCTCCAAAAAAAAATCAACGATGTGTCAAAGGGATCCGGTATCAAGCATCAAAGACCTAAAAATTATATCATTATAAATGAGGGAGGTCAGCTTGAGAGCCCAAAGTCCATCAATAGGTGAAGTGACATCCTCTTACAGAGGGGTTGCAGGGAGGAGATGAGCCAAAGTACAGTGTAGTAGCAATGAAATGTGCAACTTTCCTCTAGTTCTCAAATGCTTCCTCCCTCCCACTATCATGATCCCAATTCTACCAGTCAAATTCAGCTAGACCAGGGGATATACACTGAAGTCGGAAACATGGGGAATTTAGGATAGATGATCCCTTGGGACTAGTGGGGGCATTGGTGACACTGGAAGGGTGGAGGGATGGTGGAGTAGAAAGGGGGGATTAATTTCAGGGATCTACATGTGACCTCCTCTCTGGGGTGTGGACAGTGGGGGGGGGGTGAGGTGACACATGGACAGTGTACAATATGAAGAAGTAATAACAATTTGTAAATTATTAGGGTTTCATGGGGGAGGAGAAAGGGGAGCGGAAATATGGGGTGCTGGAATTTTAAAAAAAAGAACTAGAGGAAAGGGGGGAAAGGAGATTATGCTAGGGGCTCAAGTAGAAAATATTTGGAAATGAATATGGCAACATGTGTACAAGTATGCTTAATATGAATGATGTATTGAATGTTGTGAACTGTAAGAGCCCCCAGTAAAATCTATATTTAAAAAAAAAAGAAAACAAGAAAAACAAAACAAAATGATGTGAAGTGTGTAATTCGGTGGGAAGAGTTGCCCTCATGAAAATGTATAGTCATCACTATCTGGTTCTAAAATGTGCTAGCACCATCACAGAAATGCTGCAAGTCATAACAAGTCCAGTTCTTACCCTCTACACTTGCTCCTGTTGGTTTGTGTCCCCCACCCAGTTGATTCTCACTCATCTGAGCCCTGAATATCAGAGTAATGCTGAGCCCTAGGGTTTCTTATTAGGGTTTGATCTTTATAGAAGCTTAACTGCTGCACCATCAGGACTCATTATCCCAGACTTGGAAACTTCTACTTCTCTTTTCTGTCTCTGAAGTTCAGCGAGTCTGGATATTTAATGTAAGGGGGAATCATTCACTAGTTGTCCACTTTTCAGGATTCATTCATGCTGTGTAGCTAATAAAAATAATTGACCCCTTTTAGGGGCTGAATAATATTCACAATGTCAACCCCAAATCAGACTCACTGTCATGGAGTTGAGTCTGCGTCTGACTCCTACCCTTTCCGTCGGACAGAAAAGACCTGCCCCTTGGCTTTCTGAGACTTTAAATCTCGACAGGAGGATCTTTCTCAGAATGCATGGTGTGTTTGAACTGCTGACATTGTGATTATCAGCACAGTGATTGACTCATCACTCCACTAGAGTTTCCCTAGTATTCACGGTATATAGTGTGTTGATGACACTTAGTCATTTCTACATTAGGCTGTTGTGAATAATTCAGCTATGAATGACTATCTACAAGTATTTTTGAGTCTCTGACTGTAGTTCTTTCATGATTATTCCTAGCACTGGAATGACGGGGTCCGTGACCGGCTGGAACATAAGAATAATTGTGAGGATGATGTAGGACCCTACAGGGTTTCGATCTGTGGTCTATAGGGTCATTAGGAATCAAACCTGACTCCAGCACCTGACAAACCTGTCAGCGTGGCCAGTCTCTGGTTGCTGTTGTTGTTCATTTTAGGCATTTTTGTAGGTATGAAGTAGGATCTCATCCTGGTTTTGACTTGCATTTCTCTAAGTGGTTAATAACGTGAATCCTCTTTTCATATGTTTATTGAGCATTCATATATCTTCTTTGGAAAAATGTCTATTTAAGCATGCAAGTTGCATACCTTCAACTTTGTGACATGCTAAGGGAATGTTAAAGTTATGTTACAAGGAACTTCAGCACTGGAACAAAGAAGGCCTGGTTCACAAAAATGGGAGGCATCCTTTCACTCCCTCAAAGTCTCAGGCTCCATGTTGCATCTTGCCCAGAGGGGCGTTTTTGGTCCAGCTTTGCTGAATGAGAATATCTGTAAGTGTAAAAGAGAAGCTTAATGCAGAGGTCCAGGAGTGGCTGTTACATTTGTTTTTTTCTGCAAACCAAGTTTTAAACAGATCAGATCTCAAACCGTATCACATTTCCAGCACTGATTAACAACAAACTAACTCTTATTTACCCCTGTACCAAAATCACTGCCAAATCCAATATGATGATTTGCCCAGCTTTCTTTTCAGCGATCTTCAGTTTTAACACTTCATTTTAAATCTCTGCTCCCTTCTGAGTTCACTTTTTGTGTATGATAAGGTAAAAAGACTGACTTCATTCTTTTGCCTATGGGCATTCAGATCTTCCCGGAATCATTTGTTGTGTAAACTGTGTTTGCCCATGCTGAATGGGCATAGCAATCCTGTTGCAAACTAGTGTGAAGATCTATTTCTGAAATTTTAATTCTTGTTCATTAATTTCTCTCTATTATTCTGCCAGTATCATGTTATTGTGATCATCGTACCTACCTAGTAACTTTTTTTTTTTGGCCTTTTGTTTGTTGGGTTTTTATTTTATTTTATTTTATTTTTTGCCTTTACTACATTTTGAAACTGAAAACATCAGGTTTTTTCCCTCTTCTTTGGCTTTTATTTATTTTGTTGTTGAGATGATACACAGCTAGACACAGCCCAATCGAGGCGCTTGTACATGTACAGTTGAGTCACCTTCATGACACCCTTGGGTTATGCTACTATTGCTATCTGCTTTCTCTGAGTTGTTCCTCCCTCATGGAGAGAAATTCACTGCCTTGGCAAAGGTTTCTCTCTAATCTTTCAAGTTTCTCAACATGAGTTCCATCAAGATCAAGGCACTTTTTTAAACAATTATATCAGACATTGAGTTCACCCCAAACAAACCATGTCCTGGGAATTTAGCCATCTTAATGTGGTATTTTAAAAAACGATGTTTATTTTAAATATTTTACATTATCCTCCTTTCTTTACATATAAGAAAAAATAAGTACCTATGAAGACTAAGAAGCATAAAAGAGTCAGAAGGCACCACATCAGGACTGTAAGATAAATGCATAATAGTTTGTCCATGTTCCATGAGAGGATTGAGAAGTATTCTTATTGTTGAAACTTTCTTAGTGTTTTTCAGTTAAGGCTCTGGCTACTTTTCTCAAAGCACTTCCAAAATAAGCAGATGTTATCATTTCCTGACTCTCCAGAAAGTCAACAAACCAAATGGCTTGAGCATTCAAACAACCACCTAGCTCTGCAGGAGCACTTTTGTTTTGATTGGTTCCTTCCTACCTCTTGGCAACTCTGTCAGTCAAAGTTCCGTCGATTCCAGATATATGGGCTATTCCTGGACTCTAAGTTCTATGTTATTGGTTGATGTTGTCTGCTAGAAACAGAACCAGGCTGTCTTACTTACAGTAACTGTGTAAAATGAACAAAGCTCACTACCATCAAATTGATGACAGCGTAGTGGCCCAATAGGGAGTTCTCAAAGGAACATCTTGGCTCTTGAACACTTCAAATAAGGATTTTGCAGAGCATTTGCAAGCTACTTGAGCTCTTGACTATGGATTTGAGTAAGACGAAATCATCGACAACCTCAGTCTTGTCTTTTTTGATCATGATGTTGTCTATTGGTCTATGTATGAAGATTTTTGTTTTCTTCATCAATGAGTGCTCCAAGTTTCCTCACTTTCAGCCAGTGAGATGTATAATCTATGCATCACAAGTTGTTAATAAACTTTCCTCTAATCTTAATGCTTCATTCTTCCTGATATAGTCCAGCTTTTTTTGATTATTTGCTCAGCATAGAGTTCCAATAATTATGGTGAAATAATATAACTATGATACAGACATTCTTGATTTTAAATTATCTAATATTCAGTGGCTATTTGAATGATTGCCTCTTGGTCTATGCACAAGTTTAACATAAACATGTTGAAATGCTCTGGAATCCTCACTTCTTACAATGTTCTCCATAGTTTGTGTGATAGGTAGATTTATTTTGTCAACCAGGCCAATAGGAATATGTGGAATTATGTCCTTCCTGTGACATATGTCCTTGCCTATAATTAGGGACCTGGCATGGCTCCAGAGGGTATATAATGATTGAACATAGGATAGAGGCTCTCTCTCCTGCCAGACACTCTTGACCCCTCTCCCTCATGTAACCCTCACCCTACTCTCTCTCTCTCCACTTGGACTACCCAATTGGTGAAGCTGAGCATGCTACCCTGATATGAAATGTATCTGACTCTTATTATTTCTCTCTCTCACGCTCTCTATAACTTTATTGTAATGATTAATAATTATTGCTGTACAACTGCATCTATTGAACCCATAATGTATGTATCAGAAGCAGCCTTCTTTTGATAGAGTGCTAGAGTGCAAAGAGATAAATAGCCTGGCAAGCTCTGCCTGTCTCTCTCTTGCTTTCTGCTGTGCGGCTTCCTTAGCAAGTTCTCTGCCTCCACTTGAGAGCTACACTACCTGTGGGAGACCCAACTTGAGGATCCTGTTGCTAGATCTTGAGTTTTCTTTGAGACCTGTTCGCCACACTGTTGGTGTATATATCGTTTGAGCGTGGGACTGTTGGAGTTTTTCATCTGGCTAACTGTTGGCCCTGATGTTTGCTGCCTATGGCCAAACTGCCTGTTTTGCTCTACAGAAGACTCAGCTATCTGTTTTCTTGACCTTGGATCCAGTGGCCCTTGTAAGTTGAAGGACTTGCAGTATATTAACTGCTTCACGGAAGTGAGTTGAATTGATCCCTCTGTACCATTATTTAGACTAATCTGCTGTTATATTCCTTTGTGAGATATGAATATACATGAATATATGAATAGATACAAATATATATACTGGTTTTGTTTCTCTAGAGAACCCTGTCTGGCATAGTTTGTTATCCACACAGTGGAGTAACTTTGTATAGTCAATAAAGCACAAATAAACATCTTCCCTTTTTTGGATTCAACTAAGCTCTAGCTCATGCAGGTGATATTTCTTGTGCCATGTCTTCTGAATCTAGTTTAAATTTCTGGAAGCTCCCTGTTGATTTACTCATAGATATTTAAAAATTATCTTCTACAAAATTTCACTTCCCATGTGATATTAATACTATTGTTTTATAATTTCTGCAATCTATTAGGCTGCCTTTCCTTGTAATTAGCATAAACAGGAATTTCTTCCAGCTAGTTATTCAAGTAGCTATCCTTCAAATTTCTTGGCAAAGACTAGCTCCTGCATCTAATGCTGCATAAGATTGGAAACATTTCAATTTTTTTCTGGAGCTTTGTTTTTCTCTAGTACCTTCACTGCAATAGAACTTATTTCAATAACATTGGTTCTTAAGCAAGTACTACCTCCTGAAATGGTTGAATGTCAACAAATTATATTTGACAGTGATTCTATGTGTTACTTTCAACTTTCTTTTAAGCTTTCATGCGTCTTTCAAATATTGCCAAACAAGTTTGAATTTTTACTTCATCCCTTTCTACTTGAGATGTATTCAACATGTTCTTTCTTTTTGGCACTCTTATTCTAGGACTTTGCACATTTCATTGTAACACCACATCTTCTCCAGCTCCCCTTCGATGAAATTTTCTGTTTAGCTATTTTACTTCTCCACATCATCTATTTGCTTTAGTTACTCTACATTAATGAGCAAATTTAGGAATCTCTTCTGACATCTGCATTGGTCTTTTTTAATTGAATTTTTAAGATGATCTTTGGCATTCATTGAACTCCTTGAATGTATAGATTCAGGTATTTTATTAAATTTAGGGCATTTGTGATCATTATTTTTTCAAGTCTTCTTTTTTACCCAAGCTTCTTTTTTTATGTTTCATAGATCCCTAAGAGTAAGGCTGGTGAGGCTACCAAACTGGCAATTGATGTAGGTTTTCGTCACATCGACTCAGCTTACTTCTATCAAAATGAAGAGGAGATTGGAGAAGCCATTCGAGAGAAGATTGCTGATGGCACTGTGAAGAGAGAAGATATATTCTATACCACCAAGGTGCTGTATATGGAGTGATAATAAGTCACCGTTGGTTTAGAAATGTTGTTTTGAAAGGAAACTTGATTCTAGTTTAATAGAACTTATTTCTTTTACTTACTTGCTAACATTGTAGAGGTCATTATGCAAATATAGAAAGCAGAGGAGACTACCTGAAACACAATTTCTCAACCTCTCCAAACAAAAATCATTCATATGATAATAATACTTATCTTCTTTGTCTATTATAAAGATTAATAGAGTCTCTGGGTGTTCTTGCCTTTTATTCTTCAGCAGATTCTCTCTCAAGGTACATCCAGATGAGGTTGAGTTCGTATTTAGAAAATGCAGTACAACTAGCAAGTACTTTCTTCAAGTCAGCCATTGAGATCGCTGAAATTTGTACAAATTCCGTAGGTAGAAAGCATTGGCTCAACTAAATCTCAGCATCCCACTTTTAATAAAAGTGACACCACTTGCCTTCCCTTGTCACTGTCACCACCCTGGAGGCATTTGAGTATCACCATCTCTGACCTAGTCAGGGGATTAAATCCACAACTTGTTTCTAGAATGTGGACTTCTGAGTAAAACGGACTTGGGGCATTGGTCAGCTAAGAAAATGGATTCCATTTTCCTTCTCTGCAATTTCTTTACTCTCCTGTTAAAGAGTAACCTTCTTTTTCATTCTTTAAATGTGCTCAACATTCTTTAAGAATGCTCCATTTTTCCTAATCCCACCACCAGGGGGCAGTGTTGCCCCCCCCCCCAAAAAAAAAACAACAAAAAACCACAAAGAATGCTTCATTCTTTAAACATGCTGTTTTTCTTGGACCATCTTTTTGGTGGGGGGGGGCATCACTGCTCTCTGGTGGTCATGGGAGCTACCCAGCCTTGCTCCTGAGAGCTGCTGCTGGATTTGAATGCCAAGCCAGTGGGCCGCAGTCCCGCACTCAACCACTACGCCACCGGGGCTCAGCCCCAGACCATCTTTTTTTAACTAAACATTTTCTTATATTTCAGTGGCTCAAACCTTAGCATACCATTAAGGTCCTGATTTATTTATTAAAATAATTTTATTGGATGCTCTTGCAGCTCTTATAGCAATCCATACATCCATTGTGTCAAGCATGTTTGTGCATATGTTGCCATCATCATTTTCAAAGCATTAAATTTCCACTTGAGCACTTGGTATCAGGAATTCTTTTTTTTCCCTTCCTCCCACTTCCCTCCCCTCAGAAACCCTTGATGAATTATAAATATCTTCATCTCTTACACCATCAGATGTCTCCCTTCATGCATGTTTCTGTTGTTCATCACCCTAGGTGTGTATGTAAGGGTTATATGTCAATATTGTGATTGGCTCCCCCTCTCTCCCTGACCCTCATGATATCTCTACTCCTACTGTTGTTTCTGAAGGGCTTACCTGCCCCGGAGTCTGTGTGTCAAGATCCCTTGTCTGTACAAGTGGACATGCTCTTGTCTGGCTGGATTTGTAAGGTAGAACTGGATCATGATCGTCGGGGGTGGGGGGTGGGGGGAAGAGGCAGCACGCACAAAGGAAACATTAAGAAATTAGAGGAAAGTTGTATTTTCATTGGTGCTGCACTGCTCCCTGACTGGCTCATCCCTCAGTCATGACCTTTCTGTGAGCAGATGTCCAATTGATTGCAGATAGGCTATGAGTGTCCACTCTGTGCCTCCTCCTCCCAGACCTAATTTTGGGTCTTCTGATGCCTAATGGCTGTTCCAGTCAACACCTCATGATCACATAGGCCATGTAAGAACCTAATATATAATAAGTAAAATGCATTTCCCCTAAGTTCAATTATTTTTAGACCACCTGAGTGATTCAACGGTCATTTTTCAATCTTCTAACTATATTTGATATTGATCCCCTAATGGACTACAATCACAAATCACTGTTTACTTTTTGGGTCCATTGCAGCTTTGGACTACTTTGCTTCGACCAGAATTTGCCCGACCAACCCTGGAAAAGTCACTGAAGAAACTTCAGTTCGACTATGTAGATCTCTTCCTTATTCATGCACCAGTTGCTATGAAGGTCAGCCATTTGTCTTCCTCATCAGAACCAAGACTGCTTCAGTTTGGCTGTTATCATCTCTATTGTTTTATTCTGCTTAGATATGTTCAGGTTTTACTGAGACCAGGTATGTTTGAGTGAGAAAGCTAGAACAACGATGCTAAATGATTTTTGTCTCTTCTAAACAGCTGAGTCACTGAACTATCAAGATACTCCTGCCCTTCAATTTTAAAAGTGATTAAAGTTCAGTGATTTTACTGCCTTCATTTCAATTGTTGAGACCATAACCTTACAAGTCTAAGTGAATAGAGATGTAGTAGACTTTTCAGAAATGCTAATTTACAATAGACTATAGAGATTAAATGGAAAATAGTCACCTTTTTTGCGGAGGGCATCTGATCAAAGGGGAAAGACTTGACATGATCCAGACTGTACAACTGGGCTCCTATGTGCTTCTCTGATCCAGCCTCTCATCACCATGGAGATTTGCTGATCACAGCTGATATCCTCACTACTTCTGAGTTGAGCTATTGGCAATTTTACTTATAAGACATCGATTAACAATGAACTCTTATCCTCCAAACCCAGTAGTCTCAATTTTCTTCCTCTGCCCCTGAGGAATAAATAGAACTAATTTATAGTAAAGTTTGGGAGAGAATTGGTGGGTGGCATTGTGTCTGTGTGTGTGTGTGTGTGTGTGTGTGTGTGTTGGGGACATTCTCTTCTATGGTCCCATGCTGATTCTGATATTGTTCCCCAAATCCTTTCTTAAATAACATATATATGCATCTACATGTGCATGCATGTGCACACACAACAATTAATAATCACACTGCTTGAAAATTGTGTAATCAAGCTCCTTAGGCACCAGAAAGCTGATTCTTAAATAAAATCCTCTTCATCCTCTTTTTCTTTGTTTATTCTAGCCTGGAGAGGAGCTTCTACCAAAGGATGCCAGTGGGAAAATGATTTTAGATACAGTGGACATCTGTGACACATGGACTGTAAGTTCTGTTACAGAGGCTCAAGAAGTATCATGTGACAAGGTAGAGAAAGCTGGATGAAGAATCAGAAGAAATTAACTCAGACTCTATTCATTACCTGACCTCAGTGACCTACTCTATAAAGTGAGGGAGGTGAACTGAATGATGTTTAAAGTCTAATTATTTTAAATTTAACTTTTTGTGGTGTAAGTAGACACTGCCTTGCTTCATGGATCATGTTCAGATTTTGAATTTTGTAGTAATTTCAGCTAAACATCAGGAATTAGTATTCTACCCCAGGCCATATAGATATACGTGAAGAAAGAAGAAGATGGTGCTGTCTGATTATGGAAGGGGAACAGTAGAAGAGGGAACGAGAAAGCAACAAAGTCCCCTATTGGATGGAAACCAGAAATTTTCTTTTGACTTTAACTATGATATCATTATTGATATTGGTTATTATTGATACTATTGTTTGCCTTAGGTCAAAATAGATGCCCTTGTGGGGACATGGGGCAAGGGGACAGGTCATATTTAAAAGCATCCTGATATCTATTTTTTTAAGCATGCATGAGGTAGCATCAAGGAGATCTATATCTCTTTCTGTATTTATAACTTTAAATAGAAAATAGTGTTAAAAAATAATAATAAAAAGAAAGATAAGTATTAAAAGTTTGATCCAGTCAAGTATTTTTAAGTGTTAAAAGGTGTTTTTCAAGTTTTTTAAAAGACCCATGTAAAATAAGAGGACCACATTCCAGTAGAATTTTCTTTCCTTTCCAGGCTTTAGAGAAATGTAAAGATGCTGGTCTAACCAAGTCCATTGGCGTGTCCAACTTTAATCACAAACAGCTAGAGATGATTCTGAATAAGCCAGGGCTCAAATACAAGCCCGTCTGCAACCAGGTGAGCTGTAAACCCACAGAAATACTCTCAACTTCCTGTACTTCACATTTTTCTGTCTTAATTAATATCACTCTACTTTTGAGTTTGGTATAAACTATGTAGATACTATTATCTGTTACTACAATGCAAAACACCAAGGAAGAAACTGATTGGTTGGGGTGGAAAGAGTATGACTTCAGTTACCCAGAAGTGGATTTGAGTCTCTTCTGGACATCAAAGTGGACATCAATGATGAGATGGCAGATGGTAAGATGAGCTGGAGTTGGGGAAAATGTCCAGAACTAGAGGTACAGAACTTGATGTCATGGCTTTATGGGTGGTGATTAAATTCATAGACATGGATTAGCTCTCCTAGAAAGAGTCTGTAGATTAAAAAGAATAGGACAAGGAATACAACATTTAAGAACCAGGCACAAGAGGCACTGGACACTAAAGCATTTTGTAAATACTTGTAGTGAAAAGTATAGGACACCTGCAAGAAGTTGCCAGGCAGGAAAGGGAGAAAATGAGGAAAGTGGGTGTTGGAAAATCCCAAAGAAGAGGGATGAAACACTTGCCAGAGGCATGAGATTTACCGAATGGAGGGGCCAGTCAATCAGAAGAGAGACTGACGAGAGTCATTGCCATTAATGGCACGGAGATTACTATAGACTTCACAGGAATGGCGACACAGCAGGGAGAAAAAGGCCCATTTAGAGGAAGAGTAGAAGGTGAAGAAGTAAATAAATCATAATTAAGAGAAATAATTTTAATAGTATGTGATCCTGACAATTTTCAAACATAATTTAAAAAAAAACCTATGCTCACTGCCATCGAGTCAATATATTGACTCACACCAACTCCATAGGACAGGGAAGAACTCTCTGTGGGAGTAAAAAGTCCCATCTTTCTCCCATGACAGACTGGTAGTTTTGATCTATACACCTTTCAGACTATCTGTACCTGTGTACAAGTTCCGGTCTAGTCTGAAATGAGAGGTACCACCGGGTTCATGGTAGTGGGGGGTGGGGAAGCTGCAAGGAACCAGAGGAATATAGTGCATTTCATCGATACTTTACTGCACCCTGGTGACTCATCCCTTCCCTGTGGCCCTCCTTTGGGGAGCTTGTTCCACTATCTACAGATGGGCTCTGGACCTCAGCTTCAGCTGTGTATGCTGATACCTATTACCCGGGTCCCAGTGACTTCCCCAGATTGCACCGGCAGTGTGCTTCTTCCATGTGGACTTGTTGTCTCACTGCTGAATGGCTGCTTGGGTAACTTCAACCCTTTAAGACACCAGACACTGTATCTTTTAATACCTGGCCACCATTCACCTTTTCCACCACATTTGTTTATGCACCTGTGTTGTCTTCAGTGATTGTTTTGCTCTCAGATTGCTTATTGGTTAGAACAAAGTGTTCCTGTATTGTGGGAGGACATGAGCAGAGGCCCAAAGTGCATCCCCCACCACAGTCTATTGCCTTCTAAATAAATATGTACATTGGCTAATAACTATTTTTGTGGCTTAATGTATTTACATATGTACATCACTATGGTTAGGACTTTATCTATTGCTTTGCTGCCTTGGTCCTTCCTCTGTTTCCTTTTTCCTTCCTCCTACGTCACTGTCACTTTCCCCTAATTTCTGCCTCTTGGTGCCTTCTTTTAGCTAGTTTGCTGTTGCTCCGACCACCTCACCTCCTTGAATACCTATCTCTTCCTTGTTATTGGCCCCAACACCCTACTTGTTCTCCTGTGCATGTCCACAGCTTGTTCACCGCCACCTTCCCCCACCACCCTCACCTCCCAGGTCTCCCCAGGACCATTGGTCCCACTGCTCTCTCCTTGGGCATGGCTTCTGTGCCTATCCTATATAGGTAGGTGCACCAACTATGGCAGCCCAAGCTGATGTTTTAAAAATGAAAATAGGAAATGAATAAGAAAAAATAAAATAAAAATAGAGAAGAAATATACAAAAATCCTGGGTCTGTTCGCTGGCCTTCAAGGCTGTCCAGGAGCTGCCCCTCCAGGCCTGGAACATCCTTGCGATCACTCCTCAGAGGATTCATACCTCTGCCTTGCTCCAGCTGCTGATCTGGAACGGTCCCTTCTTGATTCACTTCGTTCTGGGGGTTCAGACCGTGCAGCTACCCTGCCATGTGACCCCAGAAATGTCCTCTGCAGCAGTGTGCTCCAGTAAGGGGACAGGGTAGCACATGCTGTTGTTGGATGTCCAGTTCTCTCTCTGCCCCATGAGCAACTCTACTCAAGCTAGCAGTCATTTCTCGATGAAGATTTCATTTGGAGACCACAAGCTCTGCGTGACCACTTTTAATGATTTTAAAACAGCATTAACGGACTTTTGAACAGCAGCGTTTGACCTGCCTGCATTGGTTCACTTAGAATTTCCTCCCCCTCCCTGCTGTTACAAGGAGCTCAAGTGTGAGGATCAGCTGAAGACGACATATGCTAACTTTCTCTACCAGGGCAGTCCATCTCTCCAGTAACTGTTCACTCTTGCCTCCCTCCAAACTAGCTTAGCCAGATACTCAAAGCCCTTGAACTTGCCTCACTAGCAACAGTGGGAAAAATCCACCTATAATTGGACCCCATAGTTCAAATTCACTTAATCGAAGAGTCAATGATATTTTAAATATAAGAAATGTTTAGAGCTTCTGAACCTTGATAGTATGTTAAAGCGAATGGAAGGGGGTTTGCAAAAGTTAAAATAAGCTGTAATGCAGCATAATTCTTGAAAAATGCTTTATAAAATCAGCATGGGTGTTTGTTCATGTATTCTGATGCTTTTTGGTTGGGTACCTTACAGGTGGAATGTCATCCTTATCTAAACCAGAGCAGACTGCTGGAGTTCTGCAAGTCCAAGGACATAGTCTTAGTTGCCTACAGCGCCCTGGCGTCCCACAGAGACCCAATCTGGTAATGAGAATAATAGAAAAGTCATCCATGTCAGTGGTTCTTTTGACGACAAAGCACTTTTTTTAGTTTTAATTTCTGATTATGTTAAAAAAAAAAAAAAAAAGCTCACTGCCATCAAATCAGTCCTGACTCATGGAGACCCTGTAGGGCAGGATAGCACTGCCTCTGTGGGTGTTCAAACATTAACTCTGGATGGCATTAGTGAGTCTCATCTTCCTTCTGACACATAAAGAAGAAGCATAAAGAAAATAGGCATAATAGCTTATGAAATACCAGATAAGTATTTCTGAGCTTCAACAATCATCTTTTAAATTCTTGTTTCATACACTGGTGTCCCTTCACCTCCACTCTTCCCCACTTTGATTATTTTGTAAAGCCACTTAAGCTAAAACTCATATCACTCGAAGAGCAAAATTTTAATTGCACAATTATGCAAATTGATGTATCATAAAATGTGCTCACCTCTCCTTCAGAAATTGTACAGAACCATTTCTTTCCTCCAAAACTGCTTTCTAGGTAGCTGTGCTCCACTCTGAACTAATTGCTTTTCTGATTTTTTTCATATAGATTCATTTTTGCCTGGGGCAGCAGTTTATATAAATGGAATCATAGACAATAAAATCTTTTATGGTTAGCTTCTTTTGCTTATCATAATTTCATGATATTTATTTATATTCTGAATATCTAAGGGCATCCTTTTTATTATCGTGTAATATTTCATGGTCTGAATACACATACTACAAGTTGTTTGTTCATTCATATCCCATAAACATTTTTATTTGTTTCAAGCCTTATGCAGTCATGAAAATCTCTGAATATTCATGAATATTTACACACACACACACACACACACACAATTCCATGTTCTGCAAAAGCAATCCTATCCATTATTTGAGTGATTTGAGCAAACGGGTTAGCACAGTCCCAACTTTGGTCCCTAATCTTCTGAATCTAGTTTTGCTTCATTTTTTCCCCAGGATTAACAAAAAGATCCCGTGTCTCTTAGAGGAGCCAATCTTGAATGCCATTGCCAAAACCCATAATCGAACCCCAGCTCAGGTAGCCTTGCGCTATCATCTGCAGCGGGGTGTCGTGGTCTTGGCCAAGAGTTTCAATGAGAAGAGGATTAAGGAGAACTTCCAGGTAAAGACAAAACTCTCTCTAGAGTGAGAACTGGCACTGTGCGGGAGGCCGTCTCACCTGTCTGTCGGCACACACCCAGGTCCTCCTGCATTCACAGGCCTCTCTGAGTGCTCTCTCGGTGTTTGCTGCGGGGGAGGGCCAGCTTGGTAGTATGTGAAGAGAGAACCGTGAACTCACAGTCCTAATCTTTATCGTCTCTTGGTCAAGTTTACTTGTGTGACACTAAGTAAATGCCATCTCTGGTTTCAAATCTGTTTAAGGAGTCCTTCCATGCAGATAATGCTTTGAGAACGCATATACACTTCCTTCATCTTCTTTCCCTCATAGACTCCTATTTGTATTTTTTTTGGGGGGGGGCATCACTGCCCTCAGGTGGTGGGAATAGGAGGCCCAGCCTTCGCTCTGTGGAGCTGGAATTGAACCTCCATCCCAGTGGGCCGCAGTCCTGCGCACAACCACTACGCCACCGGGGCTCAGCCCCTCTATTTGTATTTTAAGATCATACTTTTTACTAAATCTCTGGACACTCTAGCACAGTTCCTGAGCACAACAGCATCCCTCCATCCTCAGTGTATTAAGCTTATTAGCTTCTATGTCAGTACGCTCTCCTGACTTTGAGAACCCTAGGCTGGATCACCTTTTATCACTAGCCCCACATGCCCACAATGCCTTGTTCCAACAGGTAAGATCCTAGATATGCATTTATAGTTGGGCCAAATTAACAAATCAATGGGTAAAATTACTTCTCGAATCATATTTCACTTATTACCTGGCTTCTCATTTCAATCCGTGGTCTTGGACATTTTTGTAAAACAATGTACTTCGATTTTGAAGTACAAGCTAAAAGTTCTATCATGAATTTAATATTATTATTTTGGGGGGCACATCACTGCCCTCTGGTGGTGGGAGTAGGAGGCCCAGCCTTGCTGCTGGATTTGAACCTCCAACCCAGTGGGCCGCAGTCCTGTGCACAACCACTACGCCACTGGGGCTCAGCCTCAATATTATATTTTTAAAAAGACATTTGGACATAATATTTTAATGATTTTGAACCAAATACACTCCTTTATATTTTAACAAGAGTTACAAGAGATTCTCAGTTTCACAAGCAATTCTTTTTTTAATTAGCAAATGATTCACATATTATACAATTTGGTAATTCAGTCATATTAAAGAGTTGTACAATAATCAGCACAATGAATTTTATAATAATTTCTTCTTTCTTATAGTTATTGTTGTTAGTCCTGCCATTTGCCCTCAACATGATAGAGCTTTATAACGGAATTGGCTGATATTCATACATAAACATCTTTTTTAATGTCTGAAGACATAAACCTAGACACAGACATAGTAAGTTAGATTTTTAAATAGGAACAGGCCATAAATTTGTAGTAAAATGACTAGTAACTAGCAAGGAAGCCAAGACACAGAACTTGTTACAGTTGACTTATGAAAACACAAACAAGGATTGTCAAAGAACTTTCACAGGAATCTGAGCCACCACCCAGGATGTAGGGGCTTACATTAAAGCCTATTAGCATGTAGGTATGACCATATACTTGGCTCAAACCTTTTCTGCCATGCTGACAGGAACTGCTTGCTAGAATTGTGGGAAGTTAGCACATAAGGAAATACTGCAGAGAAAAGGTAAGAGAAGGGCTGAGAGTTAATAGAAAGGAAGGTGGCCTTCAGTCACCCTTTAAAGACTGCCCCTATTGTAGAGCAGGAAAACACTGGACAAATCAATGCACCTCTCAAGTTGACAAAGATGGCTAAAGTCTTCAGAGACACTTGAGTAAGGGATCCTCTTCCAGAGCCCCAGACCACAATGGAGAACCAACGAATGGATGCTTGTGCTGCTGTGACTCCCTGAAAATAATTGTCAATCTATCTGCTGGCACAACTGGGAGTACCAGACTCCTTCTAGCTACATCAGAAGCCTTTATTAAAGCGGTTGATAGAGTAGAGTCGCTAAAGAGTGAATTTTATGGTTCTTCCCTTCAAAGTACATCTCGACTTCTATTAGTACAGTTCAGTGCTACTCTCAAGGGACTTCAAGGCCTCTCTAGAGCCACTGATCCTGATGATACAGATTAAGTAAAGATCACATTGTCAGGCTACAACCTTCATGCCATTCCTGAGGAACCTAGAATTGCTCAAATCATTCTTCCTCCATTTTCTACAACTCAAATCAAATTAGAGGAAATTAAAGCTTTGGATACACTGGGATAGCAGCAGTTTGAGCATCCCAATCAGTTACCACAACTCAGAGTTACAATTCAAGGTATTACTGTCCACAGGAATTGTTGACACCGGAACTGATTTCACATTTATTACTGCATCTCAGTAACCTCTCCTCTGGCCTTTACCAACATAGAGACACCCAGCATCTTTATTTGGGAGTAGGTGGGCTTCAAGTCCCTCAAAAGAGTAGTAAAATGGATTAGAACAAAAATAGAAATGTATCAGCCTTTCTTATTACCTTTCTCTTCTTCCTAATGGACAAGTGATATGTTACAGCAATTGGGGTTAATCCTTAATATTTCGCATTTTTAAGAGGGACTGCTGTTCAAATACCTACACTTAAGCCCACCTAGATTTCAGATAATCCTATCTGATTCAAGCAGTGTCCCCTAAAGGGGGAAAAGCTAAAACCACTTCATCAATGGATAGAACAGTAAGTGTAAAGGCATATCGAGCCCTCAACTTGTCCTTCAGATGCTCCCATTTTTACTATGTAAAAAATCTGGAAAGTGGCAACTTGCTCATAATCTCTACATTATCAATGCTGTTATCCCACGAATGGGACCATAATTTGTTGCTGAAAAAAGGTATGTCTTGCAAAATTGTACCATGAGATCTCTAGTTTTGCTTCTATTGCAAAGGGCATATTTTCCGACCAATGTTCCTTCCTCTTTGTTTCCAGTTTTTGTGTTCTAATTGTCAATCATTATCAATGCATCTTGATTGCATGTTTGATCAATTTCAGACTGAAGAGGTTGGTAGTATTCTTCAATTTCTCCACTACTAGCTTGGTGGTTGGTGCATAAATTTAAATAATGGTTGTAGTGCTTGGATTTCCTTGAAGGCAGATAGACATAGTCCTATCACAGATCCCATTATATTTAAAGATAGATCTTGAAATGTCCTTTTTGGCTACAAATGCAGCACAATTGCTTTTGTTTTCTTGTCAGCATAGCTAGGTATATTATTTCCTGATTTAAAGTGACTGATGCCAGTTCATTTCAACTTACCAAAGAGTAGAATGTAGGTTTTGATACATTCCATCTCATTCTTTTGCAGCTTCCAATTTTCCTCCTTTCATACTTTATACATTCCAAGTTTACTCATTAATTTGGCTTTGCAGTTGTTCTTCTCATTTTCCGTTGTGTACCATCAGCAAATGAAAGCCTTCAAGGCTTTATTCCACCAACTTTATTCCATCCTTGTCATTATGGTCAACTCTGCTTTAAGAAGGCAGCTCTTCCTCAGTTGTAGTTTGAGTGCCTTCTGACCTGCGGGACAACCCTGACACTGTCTACAACAATTTTCTGCTTCTTCTGACAAAGATTTCAACATCTGAAAATGTTCCACTTCTGTCCGTAAGATTTTCTGTGACTAGTTCCTCAGCAAATCGACAGCTTTCTTTGTAATCTGTTCTTAGTCTGGAAGCTCTGCTGAAACCTGTGCCCTATTGGTGACCCCGCTGGTATGTGAAACACTGGTGACACAGCTTTCAGCGTCAGTGCAGCACACAAGCCATCACAGTAAAATAAACTGCCAAGACAATTAGTGGAGAAAACCATAGAACCTTTCATGAAGCAAAATTATGAAAATGTGGTTATTTTTTTCTCTCAGCATTTTTTATCAAGCTGTATACGAAGTGTTTCTGTCTTTCTAACCTTTCTCCCTAAATTCAGTGCTCTTCAATTTACACCAAAGCACAACATCATTTTGACATCCTTTAGGAGCCACAAGGTATTTTTTTTAATGTTCTTTTAGTATAGGGAACAAAAAAGAAGCCAGAAGGGACAAGATCACGTTTGTAGAGTGGATGTGGCAAGGCTTCTCAATGAAATTTTCTTGGACAAACCTTCCTATCTTGAAGGGCAACTAAGTGCAATGTGACAAAAAAATTTCCTGCTGACAGTTTTCTGCTCTTTTTTCTCAGGAGTACAGTTCTCAATTTCTGATTTTCTTAGGTCCTGTGAGAAAATCTATCAATATTACCCCTTTGAAATTCCGAAAAACAATTGCTATAACCTTCTTGATATGGTCTCCCTTCTCTGAGCTTAACTGACCCAGTAGATCCTTTTTGAAGCCACTATTTTGCCTCTCTCTCTCTCTCTCTCTCTCTCTCTCTCTCTCTCTCTCTCTCTCCCTCTCTCTCCACCTTCAGAAGACTAAGACAACTTATTACTGAGAGAACTTGTCTACAGTCCTCTACTGATCTCAGAAACTGGTTAACACATTTTGTTTGAAATAAACTTTAGCATGTATGAACTAGAACCCTAATAACAATACTTTTAGAGCAACCTTTTCATTTGTCAGATAGAGGCAGATCTGGACAGAATGTAGACAATTCATTTGTAAATTTGTAGTTTCTGTATAATTTTGGGCCATTATGGACAATTTACTTATTAATTTGCCCACTTTTTAAAATATTTTTAAAAACTGTGAATTGGATGAAGGTTTACAGAACAAATATGTTTTTCAATTCAACAATTTGTACATTTTGTTTCATATCTTTGATTGCAATCCCCATAATGTAATATCATTGACATCACTTCCTCTCTGTTTCCTGTTTCTATCCCTCTTTCTTTCCTAACTTTTCTACCTTCAGAATTTGTGTCCTTGGACAAATGCTTCCTTTGTTTAGTCTCAAATGGCTCATTATTCTAAGGAGTGTACAGCTCTCTAGTGTAACTTACAGACTTGTTTATTGTTTGATAAAGCATTGATCTATGTGGTAAGCTCAGTTCCAAGCCTCAAAGAGGACTGAGGGCCAGTTTGGGGGCTACTATGGTCTCCATTCTATTAGTATGCTTGGGTTTTTTCTAATGGCTTATGTTTTGTCCCACAGTTTCCTCTCTTTCTATGCAGGATCTCCTAGTTAGTGATCACTTTTAGAGGGCCAGGAGTGGTATCAGGGCCTGAAGTGTGTGTGTTCTTTTCATCTAAAGTGTTTCCATGTGTCTGTTGTATGGAGCCATTAAGCCCGGATATGCTTGACCTGGCTACAGTCATGTAGTCCGAACTCTGTTCTGGTTTGTTGCCTGAGCTTAGCAGTCTGTTACCTTTATAACTGTAAACAGCCCTGCCCTTTGAAGCTTGACTTGCAGACTTGCTGACCTTCACTTGTTAATATGCTAATTACCTAAGCTTATAGATAAGGCATTCCTGTTTATCT